>OVBE01007617.1:0-18256 GCA_900406425.1 Iberis pinnata
ACTAGCTTGACGGCTCCTCAACCACAAAACCAGGCCGATGAATCGAAAAGGACAGGACCAACAGAAATATCTCCACCGTTAAGAGCAGCAGGAGGGGAGAAGAAAGAGACGGATACCACTGCAACGAAGAGGAGATCTCCGATACGCCTGAGTCCCAAGCAGTAAAGAAGAAGGAGAAAATATCTTTCAACAAAACCTTTTATATTGTTAGAGCATCTCCATCAATGAATCTTAAGGGTTTCTTAAGAATAAAATATAATAAATTTTAAGAAACTTGGAGAGAGAAAGTTCTTAATGGAGATGTTTAAGGATTGGTTTTTAAGGGTTTCTTAACACGTGGACCATTTTCATTGGTTCAAATATAATTTTGATTAAAAGTATAAACAAAAACTAAAATTAAAAAATAAATGATATTATCTTTAATGGATAGAAACTTGTATAGAGTCCTTAACTAATGGAGATGGTCTTATAACTACTGAGTGGGCAATTAGATGTTATAAACACCGATAGCGAGCAATTAAAAAAAAATGGTGTATATTTTGAGGGTTTCTAACAAAATTACTAAATTATAAAGGTTTTTTTTTAATAATATATACAAATTAATAAATAATTAAACATATAAATTAAATTACAAGAAATATATTTTACAGCCTAATAAATATACTCCATATTGTTAAAATATTCTAACAAACAAATACAAAAATTCATACCTCGCAAAACATATTACATAAAATGCCAAATTATTATCTTTTACTACTTGAAACACAACGTCAATATAACTAATTCAAGTTAATGGAAAAAAAAAACTGACAACTATATGCTATCATAACAAAAAAGATTATATTTAATCTCATGGACCTTAATTACCAAAAATTATACTGCAACCATTTAGAAGTTCACATATGAAGAGTCTTTTCAAACTTGTATATTACTAACATATACAAAACTACTATAACCTATTTTAATTATATATTACCAAAACTATTCAAGATACATTTTTTTTCTCCAATTTTTTCTTCTCTATTTATCATCATTTAAATATACAAATGAAAATCAAATTAATGTTTGTTTGTTGTTGTAATGGTANTACAAACAAATACAAAAATTCATATCTCAAAACATATTACATAAAATGCCAAATTATTATCTTTTACTACTTGAAACACAACGTCAATATAACTAATTCAAGTTAATGGAAAAAAAAAACTGACAACTATATGCTATCATAACAAAAAGATTATATTTAATCTCATGGACCTTAATTACCAAAAATTATACTGCAACCATTTAGAAGTTCACATATGAAGAGTCTTTTCAAACTTGTATATTACTAACATATACAAAACTACTATAACCTATTTTAATTATATATTACCAAAACTATTCAAGATACATATTTTTTTCCTCCAATTTTTTCTTCTCTATTTACCATCATTTAAATATACAAATGAAAATCAAATTAATGTTTGTTTGTTGTTGTAATGGTAATTGCTAACTATATTTTACCAAAAAAGTCATGTACAAATTTATTTTAAAAAGAACTTAGAAGACAAATGAATAGAAGAAAGAGTGAAAATAAATCATTCAATAAACCAAAACAAGACCTGAAATGAAACAAAAGTCAAGTCTCAATAGCTTAAGTTTAACTACAGACACATGTCACATTTAAAGAATGTCCACATTTATGCCTTTATTATTATGCTGTCTGATCGTGGGTATCTTATTTATTTTTTTAATGTTCAAGATAATAAAAACAGAAGATATAAAAAGGTAAAAATGGCGTCTTCGATTTTTGTCTAACAAAATTTTGTACACTTCACTTTGGAACAAATAAATAAAAATCATTTTGCCCACGCAACGCGTGAAATTTTTCTAGTAGGAAATATTAGAAAGATATACATTTAAGTATATTTCCATCACTGGTATATATATATATATGGTAATATGATCCAATTACTGTCTCACCATTTTTCTCGACTTTAATTTTTTTTAGTTATTTCCCCATCTCACTATTTTTTTTTTTCTCAACTTTTTCATTTTGAATAACAATAAATTATCATTATTATATTTTTAATTATATTTTCTATCTATATTTTTATACCCTAGTTTACTCTAGGTCTTGAGATTTTAAAGACCCCAATCTAAACCTAAAAANTCTTGTACAAATTTATTTTAAAAAGAATTTAGAAGACAAATGAATAGAAGAAAGAGTGAAAATAAACCATTCAATAAACCAAAACAAGACATGAAATGAAACAAAAGTCAAGTCTCAATAGCTTAAGTTTAACTACAGACATATGTCACATTTGAAGAATGTCCACATTTATGCCTCTATTATTATGCTATCTGATCGTGGGTATCTTATTTATTTTTTTAATGTTCAAGATAATAAAAAGGTAAAAATGGCGTCTTCGATTTTTCTCTAACAAAATTTTGTACACTTCACTTTGGAACAAATAAATAAAAATTATTTTGCCTATGCAACGCGTGGGATTTTTTTCTAATAACCTAATATAATTAAGCTGGCCATTATTATATTAACAAAATAAAAACATAAAAAAGCTCAATATTAGACCATGTTCATTAGAGTATCTTAGTAATTTTTTAAGTGTATTTTGTATGTATATAGAGAAAAAAATAAAAGAAAATATAATAATAATATAAGAGTCGAGTCTTATTTAAGTGATTTAAGGTCACTTAAGAAACGCGACGTGGCGTTTTGTGATTGGTTTGATGATTTTACTTTTTTTTTTTTTCATTGCTCGAAACGTTGAAGACGAAACCTAACTCTCAGAAGAGCAGCGATGTCTTCTTCTTCCTTGGTGGTGATTGTGAATCTCCTGAAGCTTGCAACCTCCAACGATGTCTTCTTCTTCCTTCACTATTGTGAGTCAGAGGTAAATTGAACTTTTTCTTCTCTCTTTTAGCGATTAGAGAAATATCAACCAAATCAACCAAACTATTTTTGCGACTCAGCTGAAGAGGAATCCGTCGATTCCATCCGAGAATGATGAATTTGAATGGGGAGATTCGAAACCCTAGAATCGAAAGGTATGCATGTTTTGATTTCTTTCTACTAGTTGATTTGGTTGATAATTTGTTTGATTTGGTTGATTTTTTTGATCTTGAAAATTATCCAAATGCAATAAATGTTAATAAGATGATTTTTAAGTTTGATTTATGCAGACAAAGAGTAGATAATTTCAATGATTTGCTATTGGTTTTTGGAATATTATAAACTTGCTGAATCATGTAAATTTCTTTCTTCTTCTTCTTACCTTTATGTTTGTTTGTATGATTGTTGATCTTAGATTATTAAGAAGTTGAGATTGAACATAAGATTGCTTGGATTATGTTTATTTTGGCTGTATAGAAAGTCATTCATAAGTTACAACATTACCGTAAATCATGCTGAAGACATTGAAAAAAATAGTACCCTATTGGTTTCTACTTGGTGGAGTCTTTTGCTTATTATGTTCAATATGTGATTGTTCAGGGGATCAAGCTGGAAAAACTTATCTAAAACTTGCCGACTGTCATTTAAAGGTAAATTCTTTGACTACAAATGTGATAGTGGAAGAATTTATGGAGTATATGATAACATTGATCTGCATCTACTGTTAGACAGTACACATGATGCTGCAAATGCCTATGCTGAAGCTGCTAAATGCTACAAGAAAGTAAACAATGGTATGTATAAGCCACTGGAAGTTATATTTGTATTGTAAGCAAGTGTAATTATTATCCTTTGTGTGTTTACCTTCTCTATTCATGTGTGTGTTTTACTTTCTCTAATTGGTGTTTCAATTTGTGTATGAAATTTCAGGTAAAGATATTCAGAAGATGAACAACTGAGAAGAAGAAGAAAAATCAGAAGAAGAAGAAGAAGAAGAAGAATAATTGTGAAGAAGACAGAGAATTCATAAGAAGATTAAGAAGAATAAGATGAAGAAGATGAAGAAATTGTAAGTGTAAAAAAACAAACATGTTCTAATTTTGATTTTAAGAACTTTTTAGATCTTCGCCAATGGGAGAAAATTTTTAGTTTTAGATTTTTAAGTATCTTAAATTCAAATTTAAATATAAAATAAAATAAAAAATGAGTTAAGAAACTAATGTGGATTTCTCCAATGGAGATGCTCTTAGGCCCACATAACTAGTGGTTTCGAGAAATTAATATTTCGGCAAATGAGTGCCTTCCACGTGTCCGATGTGTAGCAGAGCAAGGACAAAGACGAACAATGGCGTCAGTTGAGATTTGCCATCGTATGATGTCAACAAAACCATCAGACATACAAATCCCCCAAAACCTCCACAACATCTCCGAGCATCAAGAAACCAACGTGCCCAAAAGGTGGGTGGAACTAAAAGTATGTGAAGGAGAAGTGGTCCTTGAGGCCCAAACCACTTCAACAACATGCATCTAGTAGAATTACAAAGAAGCATCGTCATCCAACAAACCATCGCAGCGGATACGTGCTTAGAGACGGAGACCTCTACCCGGGATCAAATGCAATGCATAAGCCATGCACCAAACCCATAACACCATTACCAATAGAACACCTCGACGAGAACTCCACCGCCAACAGAAAGTCCACAGGTACGAACCCGATCATGTCGCATGCATCCTCTACGCCTAAGAAACCTGTAAGAAGATATCACACTTTCCAAATGGTCGGAGATCAACCGGTGAAGGAGAAAAACTTCTTGTGTCACATGCATGGAGAAAGGGAGACCCGAGAGAGAGAGAGATAGATAGATAGATATATAGAGAGAGAGATAGAAGAACTACCAATGATAACATCTTGGATAGAAAATCTTGGGCATGGGTAACTAGCCAATAAAAGAAAAATTATACAAACGAAAGGCTCGGACACAAGGCCGGACATCGGCGGCAAAAGAGGAGAAAGTGGTGAAGTGAAAGAGACTATCAATAGTGAAAAGAGAGGTGAGAGCGTTTTAAAGAGAGGTTTTCTTTATCAAACAACTAATTACGAAAAAAACAAATATCAAACGAATTCTTCATTTAATCTTAGAAAGTGTTATATTTAGTTTTTCGCGAGAGAAAATTGGTTTTGGAAGAAACATTCCACCATTATAAAGTGTATGACCTTAAAATTTGTTGATTGTCACGATGAATTCTAAAACCAATGAAAATTTTCCTCTCTGAATTATAGGAAACTAAACTTTGTCTTTTGAAACCTCATTAGCCAATTGAACCACCTTCATCTGCCTCAACTACGTCTTCTCTGTTAAAATTGACACAATAGCTTTCAAGAATCGATGAGAAAAAAGCTTCTCCCTTTTCTTATTGACCGAAAGCTTTTACACAGCTGAAATACAACTACCTCTGAGATTACTTAGCTAACAAGAAGACTACTAAAAAATAAAAAATGTGCGCCACTCCTAATTTACAAGAGCATTATAAACTGCAAAGACTAAGTCTTAGAAAACAATTAACAAACTTCAACATTTCCTTCTCTAAACCGAAGTTTCTATGAAACATCAGTTTACTTTGGTACGTCTACGAGTCCAATATGTTTCTTTATTCTCCTGAAAGTTTTAATCTTCAAAGCCTTTGTCATCATGTCTGCAAGCTGCTCTTGTGTTCCACACCGCACCTCAATATGCTTGGTATGACCATGATGGACTTGATTATTGGACAATTGAATGGTCGAATTGTTGTCACACTTTATTGTGATGCAGTCCTCAAATGTCCCTCCAATTTCATATAAAACTCTTTTCATCCAAATCCCTTGTGTTGCACATGAAATTAAAATAATATATTCTACCTCAGTGGTTGATAAGGAAAAAATAGATTGCTTCTTTAATCTCCACGAAATAGCTCCACCTGCAATCAAGAAAACAGAACCAGAGGTGCTCTTTCTGTCATCTAGATCTCCAGCGTAATCACTATCAATATATGCCTCAAAAATCCTGTCTCATTTACACTTGTACATGATTCCTAGTTCTACACTTCCTTTCACATATCTTAGTATTCTCTTCACCAATTGATTATGTGCTTCAGTAGGTACTTCCATGAATCGACTAGCAAGGCTAACAACAAATGCCAAGTTTGGTCGAGACACACTTAGATACATTAAGCTCCCAATTATTTGCTTATACAAAGTGGTATCTATTGCAGATCCTCCTCCTCTCTTTGATACCTTAAATCCAGGAGCTATTGGTGCATTGATTCCTTTACTTGAGTCTATGTCAAATCGTTCAAGAATTTCTTTGGCAAATTTTCTTTGACACAAGTACACACCTTCCTCATTCTGCAGAATTTCTACACCAAGAAAGTATCCCATCCTTCCTAGATCAGTCATATCAAAGTTCTGCTTCATTGATTCTTTAAACTTGTTGATCAAATCTTCACAGTTTCCAGTAAAAATCATACCATCAACATATAAACTCACAATAAGAATCTGACCGTGTTTCTATATTTTGATGAATAAAGTGTATTCAAGACTGCATTTCTTGAAACCTTCCTATTACAAAGTAAGTCTCAATCTTACTGAACCAAGACCTGGGAGCCTTCTTTAAGCCATATAGAGCCTTCTTCAGTATGTACACCTTTCCTCCTGAGACTTTAAAGCCTTGTGGTTGATCCACATAAATTGTCTCATGCAAATCTCCATGTAGAAATGCGCTTTTGACATCTAATTGATAGATGATCCCGTTTCTTTGAGCTACAGTGGATGTTACCATTCAAATTGTATCTCATCTAGCCACTAGAGAAAACACTTCGTTGTAGTCAATAAAAAATATTTGAACATAGCCCTTTGCCACTAATCGAGCTTTGAATTTTCTCAGCTCTCCTTCTTCATTGTATTTGATTTTGAATATTCATTTCACTCCAATAGTCTTGATTCCTTCTGGTAAGACACATAACTCCCAGGTATGATTTTTCTCAATGACATCAATTTCATTGCGCTTAAGAACTCTCCATTCTGCATGTTTCACATCCTCATCAAAAGTTACAGGATCTTCTAGAGCAATTCTGGTTTAGAACAAAAAGTCATCAATCAACCAATCTTCTATAAAGTGAGTTGCTAATTCTTCTTCTGTCATTACAGTCTCATTTATTTCTTCAGTCATTATAGCACCACATTCATACTCAGGCATATAGCCTAGAGTTCTCAATTTTCTGGCAGGTCTGCCTTGTGTGATTTGTTCATTACCAGCATCTCCTTTAGCATCTGCTCTACTGGCTGAACATTCCTCTAGCTCGTCTTCTGCATTATGTGAACCATCACTATCATTTTGGTCTACATCATCAGAGTTTTGTTGTTCTTGTTCTCCATTTTCAGTATGTTCTTCACCACCATCTTCAAGATCACCTGTTTCATCTTTTGCATCATCTTGAAGATACTCTTCTTCTCCCAATGTTTCATTTGCATCATTCTCTCATTTTAACGCAGCCTCTTGTCTCCATTCATCACTTTTCCTTCCCCAATCCCATTTCTCTGTCTCTTCAAATACAACATCTCAACTTACAGTGATCTTTTTAGATATGGGATTGTACATTATGTATGTCATTGATTCTTCACTCTCACCAAGAAAAACACACTTCAAGCTTTTGTTGTCAAGTTTGATTCTTTTTGCATCTGGTATGTGTACATGTCCAATGCAACCAAACATCTTGAAGTGAGCCACACAAGGTTTGACACCACTCCAAGCTTCTTCAGGTGTCTTATCCTTCAATGCATGTGTGGAACTTTGATTTAACACATAAGTGATCCACTTGACTCTTTCTGCCCAAAGTTTTTTTGGCATCTTCTTTTCAGATAAAGTGTTTCTTACCAAATTCATTATAGTTTGGTTCCTTCGTTATGCAATTCCATTATGATGAGGTGAGAATGTTGTTGATAACTGTCTTTTGATGCCATGATTCTTACAAAAATTTTCAAATTCTCTGGAACAGAACTCCCCACCATTGTATGTTCTCAGAAAACAAACTTATAGTCATACTTCTTTCTCTGCACTTGCTTTGAATGTTTTGAAAATTTCAAAATGCTTCAGAATTTTCAGCAATGATGTAACTCCGCATTTTTCTACTACAATCATCAATGAATGTAAGTAGATACCTTTTATGGCTTAAGGATCTTGGATTAATTGGTCTACATATATATGCATGGATCAATTTCAGATTCCTTGAAGCTCTCCAGCTGCTTCTTTTAGGAAATGATCCCCTCCTCTACTTTCCTACAAGGCAATTTTCACACACTTTTTTGCATATATGCATTTGTGGAAGCTCTTTGACAAGTCCTTTAGAGCTGAGTTCCAGTAAACTTTTATAATTAAGATGAACAAATCTGCAGTGCCAGAGATGTGCATCGTTTTCACCTTCAACTTGTAGACAAGTTTCAATGTTCACTTCTTGTGCATGAAGTACAAACATGCCATTGTTGCTAATTGGTGTTTCTATGATCAAGAATTTGCATGGATAATATATCTTGCAGATCTTATCTTGTATCAACACTGCCAATCTTCTTTCTTGTAGTTTTCCAATGCTCAGTAGATTGTTTCTCAATTTAGGCACATAGTAGACATCTTGAATGACTTGAGTTATGTCATCCACTTTCAGTTTTATGTTTCCTTTCCCTTCTATTGTCATTCGAGTGTTATTACCAAGTTTTACATAACGTCTGAAGCCTTCATCTAGATGGCTAAACCATTTCTTTACTCCAGTCATGTGATTGTTGCATCCACTGTCAAAGAACCATACATCTTCTTTCTTTTTTCTTTGTAACTCTACATGAGCCATTAACAACATTTCTTCGTCATCATCAAACTCAATGTAGTTTTCTTGTTTATTTTCACTTGGACATTCAAAGTGGAATTGTCCGATCTTGTGACAGCGATAGCAATCAACCATAGCCTTATTGTATAAGCCTCTCCCACGCCCTATGCGTCTTCTTCTGTATGAACATGTTCTTCCCCTGCCCCTTACTTCACATGTATTATTAGTTCATATGTTACCTTCAGGGCATGATCATTACTGCTGCTAGATCCTTTTCATGTTTGATGATATTTTGTTCATGACATTGCAGTGAACTATGTAATGAATCTACCGAGAGAATCCCAATGTCTTTTGGTTGTTCACTGGAGAAGACTACATATGTGAAATTTTCTAATAAAGTTCTCAAAATCTTCTTAGCAATCTTACTGTCTTGCATATCTTCTCCAAGATTTCTCATATATGTTGTAACACATAACACCCTAGAGAAGTATTATTTTATACTCTCTGCTTTCATCTCCAAAACTTTAAATTCCCTTCTTAATCTTTGAAGTTGAGCCCTCTTAACTCGTTCATTTCCTTGATAATTTTTCTTCAGAGAATTCCATAGTTGTTTGGAGGTATCCTTCTGAATGATTGTTTTCAGGATGAACTTGTCAATTTCCTAAAACAAATAGTTCTTCACATTGAGATCAATCAACTTCTTATCAGCAAGTTCATGTTCTCTGTGCACCTCCTCTACCAGGCTTTGTATAACTTACTTCGATTGAATGACACCATTCTCTTGATCTCAAGAGATTCTCCATTAGCATACCCCAATTCTCAAAATCTCCATTGAACTTTAGTATTGCCAGTAAACTATGTCATTCACGAGCCATTTCTTAATCACTTTTCTGTTCGGTTAGCAAAGTTCTCACCAATGTGGCTCTGATACCAATTATGTTAGAATCAGACACAATAGCTTTCAAGAATCAATGAGAACAAATCTTGTCCCTTTTCTTATTGATCGAAAGCTTTTAAACAGCTGAAATACAACTTCCTCCTACTTTGTCGGAGGATATTACTTAGCTAACAAGAAGACTACTAAAAAAATGAAAAACGTGTGCCACACTCCTAATTTACAGGAGCATTATTAACTGCACAAACTAAGTCTTGAAAAACACTTAACAAACTTCAACATTCTCAGCCGTCAAATAGACTATTATTCCATTAGCTAACCCTTTGAAGAAGTTTATTTCCCTTGAACTTTCCCAAGCAACAACTCTTTAGGGCATCTCCAAAATGACACTTTAAATTTCAAATGTCATGTGTTTTCCTCCAAAGACAACACTTCAAATTTGGAGTATCAAAAGTGTGTATGTTGTAATTGCCCATAATTTTGTTCACAATTAATTAACATAATTCAATTTTATAAATAAATATAAAACATCCATCATTTAATTACAACATATAATATTTATTAATAATACATCACATCATGATATAGATTACATTATGTAAGTATATTTATTTTTATTCTCCGTTTACATTTGATATTGTTTGTACATTTAACAATTTTTTTAAAACAACATATAGATGGAAAAAGCAAAAAATTTGTTGGTGCAAGAACCAAAACTTAAAAAAGATTTCAAATTTGATCATGTGTGGAATTTAATCAAGAAAAAAATAGAATTAAGAGAAGTGGACGCGGAAAATAAAATATTTTTTAAAAATTTAGACTCTAACAGTGATAGTAATACTCGTGAGTTTATTCGATTTGAGCAAGATGGAATCATTCGAAAAAGAAATCAAGAGCAACCCTTAATCTTCGGTTACACGGACCTTTTTTGGGCAATATTTTGATGATCTTGGAGGTAGTGGGTCAAATTTAGGTGAGTATTAATTAGTATGTTGTAACATTTTTCTTTGGATAAAATTTGTGTGTTATGTAATTTTTTATTGCTCTATTTTGTATTAAATTTACTTGATCTTTTTTTAAAAAAATATTATGATATGTGATATTTTTTATATTTTAATATTATAAATTTAATATATATATATATATATATATTTCTAAATATAAGATGTATAAATTAGTATACGTTTAAAATAAATCATAAAACATTGATACTAAAATAACTAATAAACAACTTTAAAATATTAAATAAATAAAGTTAGGGACCAACATGCAAAAAAAGATGACACTTCAAATTTGAATTGTGAGAAAGTTAAAACTACATATTTGAAGTGTGAAAAAGTAACACTTCAAATTTGAAGTTTTGAATTTGAAGTTTTGAAGTGGCCCTTTGGAGGAGAAAAAACTTCAAAATTTGAAACTATATAGTATCCTTTGGAAATGCTTTTAGTGTGGAATTCTTTCTTGATTTCCATATTCTTTTATCCAACTTCTCTTGCATGCGTTTCCTACCATTTTTCACTTTCTTCATCACAGTCCGATAAAAAAAACGATTGAGGCAAATATCTTTTACTCTAGGGTTTCTTTATTGATAAAAGTGTTAAATTTTACAATAAACTAAAGCCTTTTATATCTCAAAACTCGATCCCATTAGGAAACCCTAAAGAAATTTTTTCCCCTAAAATAGACCGTACCGTTTCTCGTTGCGCACTCATCTAGTTTTAGTCAATTCTATTGGGCCAGTTAATACTATTGATGTCATATTTTAACAAACTTCACCTTGACATAAAAACAATCTCTACAAATTCATAGTTTTGCACTCATCTAGTTTTAGGGGCATCCTGCTTCTTCTAGCATCAGAAGGCTTGGAATATGTTCAAGCAATGCTTGAACTTCTCTCTAGTGACTGGCTTGGTTAATATGTCAGTTGCATTCTTCGACGTATGCACCTTTTCCAACAAAACTTCACCTAAAGCTGAAACTTCTCTGATCTTGTGAAACTTCACATCTATGTACTTCGTTCTTGCATGATACACCTGATTTTTTTACCAAAAATAGAGCACTTCGACTATCACAGCGTAACTGAACACCACCTTGTTCTTTTTCAAGTCATTTTATCTAATAGCCATGTATTCAGCTTCAGTGGTAGACATTGCAACAAAAAATTGTAACACAAATCTCAACCAAATAAGATCTTCTACAAGAGCATAGACATATCATGTAGTAGACTTTTTGTTTTCTAGATCACCAGCATAATCTGAATCTACATATCCCACAAATGAACCACACTTTTGACCTCTAAACATTAGTCCATAGTCAGTCGTACCTCTCAAATACCTAAGAATCCACTTCACCGCGTTCTAGTGTTCTCTTCAAGGATTAGACATGTACTTGCTTACTTGACTAATAACTTGTGCTATATGCGTCTAGTGCACACCATAACATACATCAAATAGCGAATTGCGCTAGCATAAGGGACTCGCCATATCTCTTATTTCTACACTAGACTTAGGGCATTACTTCCAACCAGTCCTCTATTTCAGTAAGATTCCTCTGCCGATATAAAGAGTTATAAACTTTGTTCTTCAATCATCGGAGTTCATCTTTCCGATTTTAGGTCGGTGATCTGCTTCCTTTAGGAAACAATACGAATTTGTAGTTGGAGGATACTGGTGGTCCAGCGAGTTAGACTACTTTGCGTGAATCATTTTGGTTGGGAGATCCAATATTTTTGGTCAATTGTAGGCGGTATTGGGGATAAATGTCAAATATTTATTGCTCAATCTGTTAAGGGTTGACTTCACTATGCTCCCAACTTTGAAGCTCTTGAGTTTGATACCTGAATTTATACATCTCTTTACCCGACCCTCCCCTACTAACCCCCAGGCGATTAACAGGTTTGAAAAGAGATTAAAAATCGCATTTTGGTTTAAATTAAAACCTAAACCATACCCAGTTTTAGCCCATACCTGATTTTAACCAAACCCAAACTTACCTTTCTAAAATTGAAAATTAACTTTTGTGCAACTTTAAATTTTAAATAAAATATTTTGATGTATACACAACGTTTTATCATTACAAATGTACTATGTATATTGAAGTATATAATTCTAATTTTTTATAATACATAAACAAAAATTTAGTTGAAACACATATATATTGTTCACTTATTGAAAGGTAGTTTTCACAAAAGTTAACTTTTCAAAATCAAATTTAAAAAGATAAGTTGGGGTTTGAGTTTGGTTAAAATCGAGTGTGAGTCAAAACTGAGTTTGTTTTGGGTTTTAATTAAACTAAAATGCGATTTTTAGTCGTCTTTTTAAGTTTTTTTATTGTTTGGGGTTTCGTTCATGAATACGAGTAGTTTGGATGAATAAATTCAGGTATCAAACTTAATAGCTCTAAAAGTATGGGAGAAATAGTTTGGATGCATATAATTGAGGGCGTAGTGAAGTTAATCTATTTTTTAATTATTTTATTTTATTAACTAAGGGATATGTTGTTAAAATAATTGCTTTCTACTCTCTTAGATTGTTTTTCCAACCTAGATTATATGTTCCCAAAGTTATTCTCAGATTAGATTTTAGTTTAGGTAACCTGAATATCCCGTATAGATTTGAACTTCCTCATAGTGGAATTTATAATACCTCAAAAAAAGAAAAGAAAGAGTAATAATAAGTGATAATAAAAATACATGTATGCGCGTGGAAGCAAGATTCCCTGTCCACCTCGGGATATAATAAAGATATATATATATAATAGAAGAGATGTTAATGGAAAACGTGACTAAATGAGGTGTTTCCAAGCAAGTGCAAATAATAATATATTAGTGGGCCACTCTCTTGTATATATTCTCGAAGTCACCTTCTGTTGTTCGCACTTTACATCAAATCAAAATCTCCCGATCTATCAAAAACTCCAAAGTCAACAATGCAAGAGAATCTCCCTTCGGATCACTGTTCCTCAGTCCTTGATTCGATTCGCCGCCATCTGCTTGAAGATGACTCAGAGGCTTCCTATTCTTTAACCTCCATTCCAGATGCAGAAACTCCAAGTCCGAGGAAGAGAGGAGGCAACTTCAAAGGAGTACGGAGAAGGCCTTGGGGAAAATACGCTGCGGAGATCAGAGATCCCAAGAAAAATGGAGCCAGGATCTGGCTAGGTACTTACGAGACGGCCAAGGAAGCAGCTCTAGCCTACGATCGAGCAGCTTTCAAGATGAGAGGAGCCAAGGCTAAACTCAACTTTCCCCACCTTATTGGCATTGATAGGCTAGAGCCGGTGAGGTTAACTAAGCACAAACAGAATTCGCCAGTATCAACCTCAACCCCGTTAGTGGCTAAAAGAAGGAACACTGACATTATAAATCTGACGGCTAGAGTTCCTTGCCTTGCTTTCCAATATTTTTGCAGTATGGCCCCACCGCCTAGTTTTGGTCGGTCACACTGAATATTTTGATTCCAACATGTATTCAAAGTTGAGCTTTTCATGTACAAATCAATCAAACTTTGTTCTCCATCCATGCTAAATTTGTAGCTGAGAGATGATTTTATACAAGTTGATACAAAAAAAAATCTCAAATAACAAATGATCCCCTCGTGGGTCTTTCTAAAGTCTTGAGTTTTTTTTTTTTACTTTACAACCATGTTCTAAGGTTCTATTTAGGTTATACTGCCCGTTGGAAAAAAGAATAATTTCAGAGTTGTCTTTTGTATCAGCCGGTTAGTTTCTAGAGGATAAGATCATGTATGCCGACTTTAAACGTTCTGGTTATGATATTTAAACTCAAAAAGAAAAAAACAAAAGATCCACCACCAAAAGCAGAAGAGAGCTTTACACCACGTAAGCTCCCCCCCCAAAGCAAAATCATCATAAGAATCTACTCTCGAGTATTTGGTAGTGTCCATCAAACACCAATACATAATCCCTTTTTACTCTCTCCTCTCTACCTTGGTACTGGATGCCTCCTCCTGCATTCCAAAGACGAGTGTATGTGTGTTAGCATCTCATACTTGAACATCAACAGAGCAACTATTAATGCTATGATATACCTTTTTGGTCGGATTCCATCTTCTTCATAGTCCATCACTCCACTTGGTTCCCCAAACATCTCTTTATGCCCTCTGCTGTCAACATCCCCCTGCCCACAATGTAAGTAAGACTACATCGACCACCACCACCAACATTTCAGTATATATATTCATCAAAGCACAATCGAAAACATAACCACTAAATCACTCCAGTCATAACAATATGCCATATACTGCATTCCAAACACTTCACTTCCTCTATCTTTAGTCAATTTTTAACACTACATTAAAAAGTAACACAGCAGCTGTCTATATTTTGAAGCTTCGTAATAAATGTTTATATCCACCATGTAAGTTTTACTGTCACCATCAATAGCAATCTTGACCATCAAATAAAGAATCTGCCATGGTTCATTAACAGATTCGCTCGATATTTTAAAACCATAGCTTCTTAAAAGTACACGACTTTGAAGTCTCTGCTCTTATCCTTGCAAAGAACTAATTCTTGGTAAATCCACTTTAATTCTCTGAAGATACTAGACAGAAAAGTAACTGGTCCCTAACTTCATGGTTACTTAATCTAAATCATTATTAGTTATACATAAAGATAATTAGTGGGGATTAGTGGAGCCCTTAGCCCATCACATGTATCACTGACCTTCATGGATAGAGACTTCTTTACTTCTTCCACCACATCTTCTGCTTCCTTACGGTGCTTTTTGTCCATCTCACTCATATTATCCGCCCACTTTATCTTGTCTTGAATTGAAACAAGAAGATTTTCTGATGTGTTCAACCTGTACATCAATTTGAACCAACACATTAAAGGTCTCCTAAATTAATCAAGGCACAAGAATTTTCATGAAAATGACACTTCACACAGAACTCAAGAGGTGGTCGTGGTGGTAAATCATTATTTTCATATTTTCTATCATATACAGGTTCTACTAAATAGAAATAGAGTTGCAAAATGATCACAGAAACCAAGCGAAGAAAAAAGATAGATCAAAGAAACTACCAATTTGACATTGTGTTTAACATATTCCCTAGCTGTCCTGGTCTCAGATCCCTACCAGCTGCAAATGGAACCTGCATGATTTCACGAATTATGAAACTTAAAGAAGTGTACTAAAGCTTAAAAAAACGCACAATAGTTATATAAAGAATTGAGATACAAAACACACCTCAAAACATCTTTTCAACTGATCCAGTTTTCCTCTAACTATACCCTGGAAATTTGGAAAAAATTAGCACATACTTCTGTACTTCTCTGCATTGTAACAGCTAGTTATCTGTGCAACCTGCTGGTAAACAACAATACTAAGAAAGAAAATTGGAAGGTAAACTGTTTAGAGTACTCACCGCATACATGCATTCATTGATAAGAAAGTCCTCAAGTTCACGGACATTGGTGACATCTAACTCAGCCATCAAAGTATCATAGGGCAATACCTATTTAAGAATTATATTAATTAACAGAGTGAGATAAATGTCGAAATGATGGGGAAACACACTTAGTACGCCAAGCAGGGGCGTCTCTGAAAGTTTTTTTTGTTGTTGAAAATTCATAATAATCCAACAGATAATGAATGGAACAGAATACATATCGGAGCCAGTTAGGTGCAATCAGGAATTAACTCAAAAAGTGTTGATCTAGGACATTGATTTCGGACTGGTCAAATAACATGCCAACCTAAGAAAAAAAGTGATACCTTGTTTGATTCGGCAAGGGTAAGCACGGTAAGTTGTTTTAACTTCAGAATTTGGTCAGGAGACAACTGAGGAATACGGCTAGCATTGCCTAGAAGTTCGTCCATAAATACATAAGAAAATGCGGAAGCGGATATGGACCAGATTCATACAGTAAAACGAATCAAAATATTCAAGGTTCAGGTCATACATTTGTAGTCACCCCAGGTGCCATGGGCAAACAACCGTAGAACATCCAAGTAGACAGAATTTGTGGTTCCTTCAAGCTGCAATGCATTTAGGAGAAACCTATCTATTAATTTACTAACTCCAAGCATAGTTTGACTCGGAAGAAACTACTAATCATAGCTTTAGAACGTTCCTAAAGCAGAAATGAGAAACCCTAGATCGTCGAGTAAGGTCCCAAATCAAAGCATATTAGATCCACAACGCATGATTAGCATTAGAAATTAAGCAGCGTAAGAGATAAACACTGGAGATAGTTTTGTGAAGACCTGGCCAACACTGGGTAGAGCCAAAATCTCAGAGAAAGCGAAAAGTGAAGGATGCGATGTAGCTTCGGTTATGATAGGAACCAGTGCCTCCCCTTGGCATGAAGAAGCTCGATTAACGAGCTGATCAATTATCTCTGCCTGCTTCTGCTCGATATCCATCTTGTTTAGGGGAATAACCACTCGACCAAACGCACTACGAACAAAAAAAACTTGGATCAGCAATCAAAGGGTGAAGGAAGTATCGGTAAGTTCAAACAAACAAGCGTCTAAAGGCTTACGATAAATCGATTTCTATGAAGAGAGACTTTCCTGTGTTTAGGGTTTTCCACACCACAGCAAAGCTGATAGAGAAGAAACGAGAAGACTTTCTACTCTCTTTTTTTTTCCTCTCTTAATCGGACGCAATTTAAGTAAAAAAATTGATACTATATCCAAATGATTTTATTTCTTTCTTTTGTTTGGGTTCCTGCGGGATAATATTAAACCGGAATTTTTTTTACGCAATCCATATATTCTAGCCATTTAAGTCTAAAATTTTGGTATACATTGTTGGATATATCGGAAATATAAAAAAAAATCTTCGTACAAACTAAACAAAATAATGAAAAGTTAAATTGATAATTGCAAACAAAACAAGTTTATTGACGAAACCAAAGTTTTTCACTACCCGTAACCAAGAACTAAAAATAAATCGAATTGTCAACTATCCTAGTCTACTACGTATCCTCGCTTAAAATAGGTAAACTTCAGATATACAGATCTTACAAATTTGTATGAGACAAAACAAGATTTTAAACGATGTTTAATGAAACTATTGAAATGACAATAATAGATGTGTTGCAAAAAAAGCGTATGCAAGAATTAGTCAGCCCTCAAATAAAATTGACGATTAATTAGCTCTATTGGAGGAGGTTGAATGGCCCCCTAAACGTTTCATCGAAGGACGATGAGGGATGATGCAAAATAGGTAAAAAAAAAAACAATGGAACAAACAATGAGCAGAATCATTCCAAAACCAGTAGCAAGCAATCTCACACCTAGCCCACACAACAACAAACCAACTACCACCACTGCTCAAGACTTGAACCAAAAAGTTATCCATGCCCCTTCAATTTAGAACCACATGGAGAACCAGGAAAAAGCAACACCGAAAAGAGGTCGAGCACAAACCTAAATTGTTCGGGTAAGGCTAGACCAAAGCGGTGCTTTGCGGATCTGACGAGCAAAACATCCAGGAAAAGCGGAATCGAGAACCAAACATGAACGCGGAAGAGGAGGGAGATGTTAAACGACGGAAACCACCACCTTTTCCATTGGTTTGAGGCCCGATGTGGAAACCCGTATTTTGACAAGAATTTTTTTTCGTTTTGTATTTATATTTCAG
>OVBE01007618.1:156-18256 GCA_900406425.1 Iberis pinnata
TTTTTCTGAAATAAATAGAATATTGCTCCGCGCGTACGCGCGGGCCACTCCCTAGTAATTCTTAATTCACATGACTCATTCATCATTCACACATCTATACTATTAAAGGGAGAATACATTTTTGAGAGTGGGCAAAATAAAGTTAATATTTACTAAGATTTCCATTGGTTTTTAGTTTAGTTCGAAAAAAGAAAAAAACACGAGAAGGCATTTTCGGCATATCACAGCTCGAAGACACGCGGACCTTGCACGTGGGCAGGTTGACCCCGTTTTCTTAAAAAAAATTGAGCTATCTCAGGTTCGATTCCCAGGATTACAATTTTAAGGATAATTTACTGATTTTATCGGTTTTGCTTTTGCCAAAATGCAAGGAACATTCTTCATATCCCAAGTTCGATTATCTGGATTACAAGTTTTTAAAAAATAAATCTGAAATATTAGTTTAAACCAGATCATTGTCGGTTTTTAAGAATTGGGTAAATCGAAATATTTTTTCCACCGAAATAATTTGTTAAAAGTTTTATATATGTAAATCTTCCTTAAGATATTTACCTAAATATTTTGTTAACATTGTTATCAAAGATTTGATAAAATATCTTTGCCTAATATCTACTATAACAATAATATCTTAACAAACCCTAATCGAAAAACCCATCCTATAAATTAACATGAATTCATAGGAATCATAACACATCATTCAATCTCCATATTCTATTGTTCATCACAATTCTACAAACGTAGTTTTTGAAAAATCCGAAATATTTCTTTAACCGGGATCATTGTCTCGAAATCCTATTGTTCATCATAGTTCTTCAAACGTAGTTAATTTTTTTTACGATTTCGTTTCATTATATTCTATAATTTTGATTCTGCAAATTGTTTATAATTTTCATACAGAATATAATGTGTCCAACATCAAATACAAACGACAAGGGTACCATGAATCAAGATTCGAAGGTATATTTCGAAATTTTATATCGTTTTCTTATAATTATAATTTTGTAGAACTCTAAACTATTGATAACGTTTTGTTTAGATAATCAATCCTTCATCAAACGATAAAGGAAAAGGAATCTTTATCGATATACATGTTTCCTACGAATCTAAGATATTTTAATATATATTTCGAAGTTTAATATAACATATTGTTATTAAAATATTTCTTTTATAAGACCAAAATCATTGTTCGATATTAATTCGAACACCAAACCGAATAACAAAATCTTATTATCATAAACCAAATTTAAATTGCAAAATTTAATTATGATTTTAAAATTATTTAATTCGAATATAAGTTTAAGTATTTTTAATGGTAAATCAGAATATATATATATATATATNATATATATATATTGTTATTAAAATATTTCTTTTATAATACCGAAATCATTGTTCGATATTAATTCAAACACCAAACCGAATAACAAAATCTTATTATTATAAACCGATTTTAAATTGCAAAATTTAATTATGATTTTAAAATTATTTAATTCGAATATAAGTTTAAGTATTTTTAATGGTAAATCAGAATATATATATATATATATATCGAATCATAATTACAGTATATTTGTTATAACACTTGATTTTTTTATAAATGTTATATTGGAATATATATAAACTCATTTTTATCTCATTGATAACGTTTTGTGTAGATAATCAATCCCTTATCAAACGATAAAGGAAAATGAATCCTTATCAAAGAACTTGATTCAAATGAAACTAAGGTATTTCAAATTATATATTTAATTTAAGATATTTTTGAATTTAAATCGAATTCATTCATAAAACCGATTTTAGAATATCTATTTAAATCTTCCTCTGATCATATTTATATGTCATTCGTATTTCAGAAAAGAACTTCTATCGTAACCGGAGAACAGTTGGAGCTATTAGCTAAAGTTTCTACTGATGTGAAGAGATAAAAAAGAAAAATTGATGCGTATTAAAAAGGTTGTATTTTTCAAATTAAAGAATACCAACAAGCATATGAGAGCTGTGAGTATCTAAAGATAAGAATCGCTAAATGAAATGCTAAGATATCTTTGTTGTATCGATTGGTGGGTTATCAAAATTTCGATATTGCAAAAGAATTGGATCATCAAGAAAAGAAAAAGGAAGAAGATGAAAAATTACTTAAGAAGATAGTAATCCCAAACATTGATTACGACAAGATGAGACTCCCAAAATCGAGCATTTGATTCTTTTTAATCTTCAAATTTAGATTTTTTTATTTTGTCATTTAATTTTTTTATAATAATTTATTAATTTTGACAATATTTTGCTAATCATAGATTTAATGGTATTTTTCCATTAATAGATCTTTTAAGATTTATGCTATCAATGCACAAAATCAATTAAAAAAGTAAAAAAAACTTTAAAAAATTTAAATTCGATTTTGTACAAAGTTATGTTAACCCGATAACAATTCCTCTACAGATTGTATTAATTTTTTAAATGGTTTAAGCTTACAAAAAGAAAACGATATCTACACAATATACCCATAATGTAATCTAGATTTATTATAATAAATATTATATTATTATCTTATCATAAATACTTTCTAACCTCTTTATATTGTGAATATACACCATATCTTAACAATAAATTATTAAATCATAGATATTGTTACAATTCACAATATCTAATATTCAAAAAATTCATAAATCTATACTATTAATGGTTTATGCTTACAAAAAGAAAACGATATCTACACAATATATCATAAATATAATCGAATTTTTTTATAATATAGATTATAAAATGGAATCTTATCAAAAATATTTTCTAACCTCTTAATATATATTGTTAAGAAACACCATATCTTAACAATATATTATTAATTCGTAGATATTGTTACGATTCACAATATCTAATATTTTTAAGTTTTTTAAATAAATCGAATAATTGTAAATTGAAAAATTGATAATGAAAATAATATAAAAATTTTTAGATAATTACTCGAATCAACTTAACAAAATATTTGATTATGTATTGTATTTTATTTTATACTCTTAGTTTTATTTGATCGATTTAATTCCTTAAATTGTGTAAAATTATTAATCTGTATTAAATAAAATATGTATTTATTATTATCGGGCCTTTATAAATACTTGTCTAACCTTGCTACAATATTCATCAATCTTATTATCAAGTCTTATTCAATGACTTTGCGAAAAATTAAAATTTCTCTAAATTCTTTACTCGAAGATCTTCTTTTAAAAATTTCTTCCCATGTTGCAAACACTTCTTTGACTGCAATTTCCAATCTCAGTATGGTTTCGAGTTATTTTAGAAAAATATGCGATGAACCATATGTTGTTTGCCGACTTTTGCTTCATGAAGTTCCTCTTTTTCCATGGTATTAGAACCATACACGATTCTCAAATTTTTGTAAGAGATGTCGAAAGAATGGAAATCCTGATGCCCTATACCGTAAAGGACTCATCAAATATTTTTTAGAAAATCAACCAACCAAAGGACTCAGATTATTATCTGAGGCTGCAAAAAAGAGGAAACCAAGAAGCAATATATGTTCACGGATTGATCCTAATCTGTCGTGGAGCCGATACAAAGCATGAGGGTCTAAAGGTCTTATGTAATTTGATAAAACCATTAATGTCAACAACGATGAAAGAGCTTGAAGAACTCCGGTACAAAACTAGAGAACATCTTTGGTGGCGTGGTAACCCGTTATGTATCAGCTAAAAAGATCATACGTTCGTGAAAAATGTTAATGCGACAGTTGTACAATGAAGTTCTTATTGATGAATATTGCTTGGGATCGATATGGTGAAGACAACGATATGCTTACTTCTTCCAGTTTGTGATATTTGTATATGGCATCATGAAGTTGAACCTTTTTATGAAAATATTAATATCGATAATATGTATTAAATTTTTGTATGTTTTTTGATATTTACTTATTATTATTTTGTTTTATATTATATACATTAACAATTTGATTTTATATTTATTTCGTTCGTATATTGTCTTAATTTTTTAATATATTATAATAAATCAATTAAAAAAGTTAAAAAAAACTTAAATATATTTATAATAAAGGTATTATAGATATTAATTTATATTTCATTTACGGCCTCACATATTTATATGTCATTTATATATTGTCTTAATTTTTTTAATATATTATAATAAATCAATTTAAAAAGTAAAAAAAAAACTTAAAAAAATTTAAAATCGATTTTGTAAAAAATTATGTTAATAATATACTCATAATGTAATCGAAATATATTAATAATAAAGATTATATCAAAATTACTTTCTAACCTCTTCATAATAATTGTTAAGATACACCATATCTTAAAAATCTATACTATTAATTCATAGATATTGTTACGATTCACAATATCTAATATTCTTTAGTTTTTTAAATAAATTAGTTAATTGTTACTTGAAAAATTAATAATGGAAATAATATCAAAAATATATCCATAATTGCTCGAAATACCTTAACAAAATATTACGGCTATAAATTGTCAACATATACTTAAAGAAAATGGAAAATATTTATCTTAGATATGTTATGATCTTTTTCCTTATAATTACCTAACTAAAATATCTTTATATTATTAATAATATCGGGTCATAATCTTAACAAATATTGTTAAAATATGGCCATAATATAAATTCGAACTAAATTAACAAAAAAATTGAGATGTAAATAGTAAAATTATACTTTAAAAAAAGGAAAATATTGTAAGCCAAAATTTTGTTAGGATCCTTTTCCTTATATTTACCTAACAAAAATATCTTCATAGTAACACATGTATATAAATAGTGATTCGAAGTTATATCAATTCATTTGATAACTCTCTCCACAATCGATCCAAAGCAAAAAAAAAACACTTTATCGCTATGGATAAATAAGTTGGAAAACTTTCTGCTTATGCATCATTGAGCAAAGTCAAACCTTTTAAGAAATCATAGCATGTAAAGGTGAAGGTTATTCATGTTTGGAGACCAGAAAACCCAAGAGGTCCTATTAGATCTATTGAGTTTATTGTTTCGGATGAAGCGGTATTTTTATGTGTGTCTTACTTTAAATAATTATATATTTCTTCAAAAATTAGAATCATAATATGTTTTGTTTATAATATATAGGAATCAGAAATTCAAGGATCTGTGAAACGTGAGTTTGCTGCAAGATTTGAGTCAACGTTTCGAGTTGGATTGTGGATAACCATCCATAATTTTTCGATTTGGCAAAATTCTGGATCATTCAGAACTACTAATCATGAATATATGATGAATATTATGCCTTCTACAATTATTCAAGAATTGAGAGGAATTGAAGATGACAATTACTTCTTCGATTTTGCTCCATATGATTCGATTCTTAGAAGGAGTCTAGATGATTCTTTGCTCATTGGTTAGTACATTAATTATAAAAGAATTAATTTTATATGATTTTATTCAACTTTATTATTTATGCAGATGTCGTAGGACAAGTGATTAATCTTTGAAAACTTGAAACTACTAATAAAGATGAGAAACCGAAAAAAAAGATTGATTTCGAACTGCGAAATCAGAAGTAAGTGTTAAAATTGATATCTATACAATATTTGTTATCTCATATTTAAACGATTAATTGTTTAACTTATATTTTTCTTAACTAAATTAATTTTAACTAAACAGTGATGATAGATTATCATGCACTTTATGGGAGACTCTTGCTGAAGATCTCTACAATATTGCAGTGGATCAAGAAGGACAAATGTTGATTGTTTGTTTGCGCTTTGCAAAAATTAAGGAGTATAGAAGTATAGTTTATCCATAATGTTTTACTTAAATATAAGTAAAATGGATGTTTGTTTTAGTGTTATTGATTTAGAATGGGAAGGAGATTGCTATTTATAATGGAAAATCTCATTTATTATGAAAAGATATTGGTTGGTATATGTCAATCGAAATATTTATGAGCAATTTTGTATTTAAATTTAAAAGATAACAATTAAATAGGTGGTTTTTAGTTATTTGTCAAATCAATCATATTAATTAATAGTATAGAAATTCTTTTAAAACTTTATTATATATAATTAAAAAAAATTAAATCCATTTTAAAAACAATTTTTAAAGTGTTGTTACTTTTATTTTGTCAAAATTATTTTGTGAAGTGTTGTTCGTTTTTTTTTTTTTTTTTTTTGTGGGGGGGCTTTTTTTTTTTGTTTTTNTCTTTGTTGTTGTGTTTGTGTTTATGTAAAATATGAATTAGACTCTTATTTATAACTGAAAATATAATTTTAAAATTATGGTTGTTATGTGTCAAATTTGTGTATATTAGTTTTAAATATCATTTTTTTATAAGTTATGGTTGTTATGTGATATTTTGTATTTTAAATTAAAAAGATCACAATAAATCTGTGATTTTTTGTTATTTGTTATATAATTTATATTAATTCATGCATTAAATTTTATTATAAAATTTTAAAATATTAACTTATTAAAAGTATACAAAAAGTAATTAAATATTTTTACTTTTGTATTTTTTTATTTAAATTTGTTTATATCGGGTTTTTAATTTTAGTGTGTAGTTGTTTTTTATATGTAAAAAATTGTAAATCGAGTATGTGAATTTAAATATCTATACTATTAAAGTAAATTACACTACTAAAAAGTTTTTTGATATTTTATTATTTTTTAACCTAAAAAATGTTATTGGGCTAACATTATAACATGTAATTGATATCACATTTAACATAAGTTCAATAAGTTTAAAATCATCTGTAATTGGGCTAGAATAATCAAATTGTTGTAATGGGTATAGTATTTTTTTTTTTTTGATGAAATGTTAAATTGATTGAAAAGAAAGAACAAGGTTATTTAAAAAAGAATGTTTGGACAAGATTTAAAGCAATCATATATGGTTCCTAAAGTGATTGTCCTGGTGGCCTCATTAAAACCCAATTCTAGAAAACCCTGTGGGATAAAACTAGAACCCGGAAAAAAAGTACACACCAAGACAATCGGAACCATATATCCATAGAGTAAGCTCGGTAAAGTATACAATAAAGTAAGGAAAATGCCGAAGAAGCTATAGTGTTGCGTGATGTCGCGGATCAATTTAATAATTGGGCCACCGAGTATATATTACTCGGACCAATATTTTAAGATTCTTTAAGCTCATTATTGTTATTTTTTTGTAACTTATTAAAACTATTAATAATATACAAATATTTTTATTGTTTATTAATTATTATTAAAATTCTTATTATAATATAGTTAGCTAAATATTATTAATATTTTTAATTTATCATAACGAAAATTTGTATTTAACAATATACAACTTTTGTTATCATATCAAATTTTAAAATATTTTTAAAAAAATAAAAATTATATTTTAAATAATTATTTACCTTTTTTATTCAAAGTCCATGTAATAATCCAAATTTAATTAGATCATGAAAATAAATTTTAATAATTAGTTAATATTGTAGAATTCATATACTCAATATATCAACAACAAACCTTACCGAATCTCGATTTGGTATATGACTTCTTCATATTTCATTTTATCCTTTATCACAAATGTCGTTTATATCACCAAATATGTAATTTTATCATTTAAAAAGTTAGATCTAAATATTAAAAATGAATACATATTTGTTTTTATAAATTATAGTTTATATACCTTAATTTTCTTTCGGTTTGTTTTTGTTTAATCTCACGATTTCTCACAAACATTTACATGCATATAAAAATAAAATTAAGTAAGAATCTAGATTTAAAAATTATAGATCCGACTTTATAATAACTCAAATATTTTAAATCATACCTTATTTGCTTCGGTTTTGTGATCATTTGTTCCAAAATCGTCTATCCAGCTCAGATCCAACCAGAAAATAGAAATAAAAATCGTCACTTTATGATAAATCAATCAATTTTTCAAAACCGAAAATCATTATATCATACCTTTCCTCACATCTGCTGTTCGATCTTCTAAGGAAAGATCCAAAATCCATTTGTAAGATTGCTCCAAAAGCAGAAAATGGAAAGGAAATCGGCGATTTAAGAGCAATTTTTTTTTTGGACAGTTTTTGTGTCGGTTTAGGTCTGAAAAATATCTAATAGGTCAAAAGAAAAATGTTGATAGGCCAATTTGGGCTATTAAATTAAATTTTTTCTAAAAATTATTATCATTTTAGGCCTCACATATTTTGGACCCTATATATTCTAGCCCAAATAGTTTATGTTAATTATTTTTATTGAAACTAATTACAAATATAAAGAGTTTAATGAAATTAAAGCAAATATAGTAATCTAAATTAATTATAAGATATATCAAATATATAAAACATTACTTGAAAAAATAAAATACTATTTTGTAAAACCTTAATAATCTTAAAATTTTTATATAATATTTTACAATCTTTAAGCTCTTAAGTCCAAATTAAATGTTTGATGACATAGTTAAAAAAATACATAACATAGCATTCAGTTAAATACATAACACAAATTTTACTCTTATAACATATTATAACAAAATAAAATTTCTAAATATAAATATAAAAGTATAAATTCCATAATTTAAGTAAATAATAAATTTAAGATGTAATTTTTTTTTATAATAATTTTGCTCTGCGCATCGCGCGGGTGAATACCTAGTAACAATTAATCATCTACATAAAGGATTCACCGTCATCATTTACAGACAATTCACCATTCACGAAACGAAAAAGTATCCAAATACAAAAACTTTTACAAAGTACCCATTTAGCAAATTAGAAAACTTTTTAGTACCCTACTATCAAATTTTCTCTTCTTTTTTTTCTATTACTTTTCTTGCGGTGTTATGCACAATATTAAACTAAAGAAAAATTGACCACTATCACATTATTATAGAGTTTGGTTTATCTTAACATAAAAAGCCAACAAAAAATAAGTTATTCACAATTAGATTATATCATGGTGGGATTTATTATTTTTAAAAATTTAACTTATTAGAAATATTTTAATTTTTTTTTGTTGATGAAATGTTAAATTTATTAGACAAAAAGAATGAATTTATTTACAGAAAAAGAAATTGCTGGAAAGTGAGTAAAGTTGTAAATGGCTCAAGAGGTGATAACACTTTGCCTCGTTAAAAGCTAAATCTAGAAAATCGAGTGGGACAAAACTAGATTCAGGAAAAAGAGTACAAAAAATGTTATCGGATCTAAGTACACAAAGACAAGCAAGACATAACTGGAAAGGTAATGCATGATTGGTAAAGCCTAGCCGATCATATGGGATGTAGAAGCTGCCATCGCTGTGGAAGATGGTGGAGCCGGGACATAGGATCGTAGTGAAGGCTAGCCAAACAATCTCTTATGGTGCGAGTAATTGTACGAAGTAGCTGGGAGTATGTTTGTGGTGTATGATCATGACGTCGGGAATTCCACTCACGCCAGATGTAATAGATCGACGCTTGAAAGGTAAGCTTGAGCAAAATAGAGTCGAACGGTGAGTGAGTACGACGCGGGATGGAGGTGATAGTTCTAGTCCAGTCCGGGGAGGTGGCACGCAAAAGTATTGGTGAAGCAAGGCCTGACCAAAGCATGTAGGTGTAGGGGCAAGCGAAGAATAGGTGATCTCTTGTTTCATCACGTTCGCCGCATAAGACACAACCTTGAATTTGTCCCCAAACTCGCATTCGCCGTCCCGTTTCCAACCTATCAAGAACAACCAACCAAGAGATGAAAGCATATCTAGGAATCGATTGGGGGAACCATATAATTAAATACCAAGAGTGAGAGGGGTTGGGAGCACAAATATGTTGCCAAGCGTCTTTAGCAGAGAATTGCGGTCGAAATTGGTTTCCACCATGACGCCATTGTATGAGATTCGGGTCTGCACTTGTTGTGGGTATCGGATGCTCGAGCAATTGATCATGAATGATTTGAAAGTGGGACGGCGTGACCGTCGAATGCGCCAAGCTTGGCCTTGTACCGCATCAGCGATGGTTGCATAGCGAGGAACGCCGAGTTCACGGATTGCTACTTCACCCGTAGTTGAAAACAAAGGACCAAAAGAAGACCAATTATCGAACCAAAAGGAGGTTGAGGAACCGTTACCCACTACTGTTTTGATAAAGGTTGCCGCAAGAGGACGAAGCTTGAATAATTTACGCCAAATCCAAGATCCATGAGTGGTGGATTTGACGTCCCAGAAAGTCGCTTGGCGTAGGAGATAGCGTTGCGTCCATGAGGTCCATAGTGATGTAGTGTTGGTGTGCAAGCGCCATATAAGCGGTAAAGAAAATACCGTTGAAGTGTCTTCAAAGCGTCGAATACCCAAGCCGCCTTGTGCTTTTGGTCTGCATATGTCCTCCCAACTTACCTTGGTGGAGGTCGAGTTGGCTGGGGATCCGATCCAAAGGAAATTATTGCATAAACTATTGATTGTACGGAGACAGCTCTGAGGAAGGTGGAAAGCCGATTGCGAAAAATTTACCATACTCACAAGCACTGACTGAATGAGTTGTAGTCTACCTGTATAAGAAAGAAACTTCGAAGCCCATGAGTTAAACTTGGAACGAATACGATCGATAAGAGGGAGATAATCTGCTGAGGTTAATCGTTTTGTCGTCAATGGGAGCCCCAGGTAAGGAATAGGTAGCTGCTCTAGACGAATCCCATGTGTCGTGATCAGGTGATGTAGCTAAGGGTCTGGATTGGCTGTGAGGAAAGCTGATGATTTGGACAGATTCACCCAAAGACCGGATGCGTCACCAAAGGTGTCTAAGACCTGCAAAATCCCTTCAAGGGAGGCTGAGGAACCATATGAGAACACTAACATGTCATATGAAAAACAAATATAGGTAAGTCCTAGGTCCCTACATTGCGGGTGGTAACCAATCTGTCCATTTGCTGCAGCTCCATTTAAAAGCTTAGATAAAACATTATTAGAGATGACGTAAAGATAAGGGGAAATGGCACAACCTTGACGGAGACCGCAGGTACTAGAGAAGTATCCTGCAGTCTCTCCATTTACCGAGATGGAGAAAGTGGCTGTATAAAGGCAGAGATGAATCCAATGAGTGAACTGAGGAGGGAAGTTGAGAACATGGAGAATGGATAGGATGAACCCCCAATCGACCGTATCAAAAGCTTTGGCAATGTCAAGCTTCAAAGTGCAGCGAGGCGAGATATTGAATTTATGGTAGTCCTTGACAAACTCAGTTGCTAGTAGAACATTTTCCAAGAGGAGACGATCTTTGATGAACGCACTCTGGTTTGGATCTATAAACTCGGGTAGAAGTATCTTTAGGCGATTAGCAATGAGTTTGGAAATGACCTTATAGCTGATGTTACAGCAAGAGATGGGACAATAATCCTTTATGGATTGTGGATCATCGCCTTTCGGAATCAGCGCTACCAACGTTGCATTGGTCCCGTGAGGTAGAAACCCAAAAAGAAATAAGGATTGAATGGCTGTTATGAAATCCAGGCCAATAACAGGCCAAGCAACTTTAAAGAACTCGGTAGTGTAGCCATCAGGTCCCGGGGCTTTGTTGGAGGGCATTGAGAAAATTGTTTCTCTTATCTTCTCTACTAGAACCGGTCTCTTCAGAAGCGCACCTCCAGATGATGAAACACGATAAGTAAGTAGACTATTGAGGACCTGAGAATCAATGGGAGTAATGATGTGGAGCTTGTTAAGAAAAGTTTTAAAGTGTCGGGCAGCCTCAACTTTGATTTCCGAGAGATCGGTTGTGAAACGACCCAAAGGTAACAATAGCCTTTTAATAGAGTTGCGACTTGATCTCTAAGATGTTATCCTATGGAAGTAGCTTGTGTTTTGGTCACCGTGACAAAGCCATGTTATCCTAGACTTTTGTTGATAGAAACGCTCTTCCGCTCTAACAAGAGAAAGCCAATTCCTTGCCGCAATAGCCTCGATATCCATGTTAGTTGGAGACGAATCAGATAAAGAGTGAGCCTGACACGCACATAAGTGATCATAGGCTGATCTAGTGCGCCTAGTGATATCACTGTAACGGTTATGGTTGAGATTTCGTAACATATGCTTGAGATCCTTGAGACGGGTGTGGAAAAATCGCAAAGCCAGATGATGTAGAGAAGGACCGTCATGCCAAGTTGTGCCAATAACCTGCCAGAAAGATGGGTGCTCAGTTAAAAAATTGTTGAATTTAAACGGTTTCCGAGCAATAGATAGATGAGAAGAGAGGTGGATAATGCAGAGGGCATGATCAGACACTCCATTTGCTTCAAACACCGCGTATGATCGCGGAAAAGAATGCACCCACACGTCATTTTCAAGAGCTCTATCAAGCTTTTTTGCAATGGGAACATTGGCTCTGTGGTTTGACCAAGTGTAACGAGGCCCCAAATACAGTAAGTTCGCGAGATCCAATCTGTTTACAAGCTCCTGAAAATGGAACATGCCCAAAAGACGTTGTCCGCGAATATGATTAGAATGGTCAGAGTTGGAAAGGGTCTCATTGAAGTCTCCCATGATGATCCACGAAATGGAGGAAGGGCCATAAACATGACGCCTCTCGATAAGCGCCTGCCAAAGAAGCATACGATCGGCCTGAAAATTAGAAGCATAAACACAAGATATAAGAACAATATCCCCAGATTCAAGCGTAACCAAGACTGTAATTAATTGAGAAGTGATAAGAAGATGAGTAACAATAACTCCCTCTTTCCAACAAACCTATATTCTACCAAGGCGATTGTCAGAATAATTATGAATTGCGTTCCACCCGGGAAGAGCAGATTGCAAGATATGAGGGTAATTGGGAAACAAAATGCGCGTTTCTAGTAAACAACCGAACTGCTGATTAGTAGCACAAAGCCAATGCCGAACAATAGAGTGCTCCAGGGGCTGATTAAAACCCCTTTTGTTCCAAGAGAAAATTTACATAATTCATTATTGTCTCCGGGAGGAGACGTGCTGTTGTTTTTTATTGACCACTTGCTTGATTTGTTTCCGGTTGAGTGCCGTCGGAACGAGCTGTTTTGGCTTTGTAAGAGTACTGCATCGAGAAGCAATGACATTTTCCTTGGGCATGTGACTGTCGTTGTTGGTTACTTGTCCTTCCTCTGTGTCATCCTCAAGTGTATCTGCAACTGCCAAAACAGAAAACCGAGAAGAAGGTGAGAACGTTTCCGCAGCAATTTTAGTAGCCGAAGCTAATTTAGTTGGTGAAAGGGATGATGCGCGGCCGGGCCGTGACACGTTAGACCACTTAGTGTCTTGTGTTTTAGGACCACCGGCAGAGTGCACTGAAGTGGCTGAAGAGGTGATCACGGTATGAATTGTGTATGTAGTGGGATCGGCAATCTCCAAGGCTGGGTCATTGATTGGAATATCGGCAGTGAAGTGAGCCGGAGACGAGGCAGGAGCCGAATTTGTGAGTTGAGTCGGATTAATATGCTTTGAAACCAGGGAGTTGGTAAATGGCACGATCTGTACACCTGCATCATCAGTGGGGGAGTGATTAATAATTGGATGATTAATGTTAGCAGTGTTTTCAAGTGCATGAACATTAAGTAAAGGTTCATGTGTTGGTAAGGCTGTAGAAGGCGTGTCATTGGTTGGGGGTGAGTTTTTCTTCTTGCAATCTTGAACCTTATGGCCCCATGTATTACAAGAAGAACAACATGATGGTAACCACGGGTAAGAGATGAGAACCGGCGTTTCAAGTCCGTCCAAATGTATCTCCTCAACGATTTTTTTGTCTAGGTTAGTGACCACCATAACACGAGCAACATCAAAACGCATACACTTCTCCGTCGTGGGATGAAATCGCTGTGAGTTACCGACTATGTCACCTAAGAATCTTAGACTTGCGTGGGAAAACAAGTAATCATGAACATTTTTGAAATCAACCCAAAGAGGCATAGTAGAAAAGTTGGGTTTCTCGTTAGCCTTCGTCGGACTCCACTCTTAGACTTCGAGGAGAATATCAGAGATGTGCCAATAGCGTTTACGACATATGCTCTGTCGAAGATCAGAAGATTCAATGCGAAAAAGGACTGTGTCAGCTTTGATAAATTGCACATCGATTTTTGCGCCTTTGCCATCGCGATTCCAAAGACGGTTTACAGTTGCATGAACTTTTCCTATATGTGGAGCATCTCCGACAAAGTAACCACCTAGGAACTTCGACCAGAGTGGTTGTGGGTCGTCACATAATTGTTGAGGCACGGTGGCAGTAACCACACTGTGAGAAACCGGAAAAGAGATTTGCTGGCCATGTCGTAAAGCATTGTTCAAGTCGGTTGAGGATGCTGGTTGGATTGGAGATTTCCAAGGAGATTTAGCTGCTGCAGCAGCTAAGGTGGCATGTGCTGTTGCCGGAGGTGATGAAACTGGCGGAGGGTCAGCCATCTTACGGCGGTGGTTTGCCGCAGAAGGCAAAATAAGGAAAGATTAATAAATCCTAATAATCGTTGTTTAATCGCCGAAGAGACTCTTTTAATTTTTGGTATTACATTTCTTAATATAGATATAATTTTTTTTAATAAAGTATATTATTTTAATAAAAAATAATTAACACAAAATAAGTTTTATTAAATATTATAAATCCAAAATGTTTGTGAAGTAAAATTAGTCTATGAATATAAATATATAGTTATAAAATGGTCATTTAGTTTTTTAGTTTTTAATTATAATGCAAATTTTAGTTAATAAAATGAAATTGTATTTTAGAAGTATTAGTTACAAATTTTGTTTGGTCTAGTGTTATTGTTTTAATGTTAAAAGGGTGAATACATATCACATTATTAGAGCATAAGAAGAAAAAAATCTTAAAATATTAATATAGATTATTTTTTCTTTTTCAATTACTTTTCTATAGTGTTGTGCATAATATTAAGCTAAATAAAAAATCAAGCACTATCACATTGCTGCTAATCTTATACATAAAAAGTCAATAAAAAATAAGTTATTCACAATTATACTACTTTACGAAGAGGTTTATTATTTTAAAACTTTGACTTATTAGAAATATTATAATTTTAGAAATATTATTTTTAATAAAGTATATTATTTTAATAAGAAATAATTAACACAACATTAATATTTGTTAAAAATAATAAAGCTAAAATGTTTGTGAAGTAAAATTAGCCTATGAATATATATATATAATAATATATATATATATATATAGTTATAGTTATAGTTATAGAAATGGTCGTATAGTTTTTTCATTTTTTAATTATAATGCAAATTTTAGTTTTAAAAAATGAAATAGTATTTTATAAGTATTAGTTACAAATTTGGTTTTGGTCTAATGTTATTGGTTTAAAGTAAAAATGGTGAACACATGTCATATTATTAGAGCACAAGAAGAAAAAAACTTTAAAATATTAGTAAAGATTTTTTTTATTACTTTTCCATACTCTTGTGCACAAAATCATGCTAAAGAAAAATCGACAACTATCACATTATTTTAGTGTTTTGCTTATCTTAAATATTAAAGGTCAATAAAGATAAGTTATTCACAATTAGACTACATTATAGAGATATTTATTATTTAAAACTTTTTGACTTATTAGAAATATTTTAATTTTTAGTATTACGTTATAGATATAATGTTATAAGAAAGTATATTATTTTAATACAAAATAATTAACACAACATAATTTTTTATTAAAAATAATAATCTAAAATGTTTTTGAAGTAAAATTAGCCTATAAAATTATAAAAATGATCTTTTCGTTTTTAATTTTAATGAAACCTTTAGTTAACAAAATAAAATGACATTTTATAAGTATTAGTTACAAATTTGGTTTGGTCTAAATTTCTAATGGTATTGATTTATTTGAGCAGAAAAGAAAAAAAATTTAAAATTTTAGTGAAAATATGTTGTTTATGACTCTTATACTCTAACAGATTATTTAGTTTACTATTATATTATTTGGTTTTGTCTAACGTTATTGGTTTAGTATTAAAAAGGTGGATACATGTCACATTATTATCACAAGAAAAAAATTTTAAAATATTAGTAAACATATGTTGTTTATAACTCTTGTGCTCTAATAGATTATTTTGTTTGATGTTATATTATTTGATTTGGTATAATGTTATTGATTTAGTATTAAAAGGGTGGACACATGTCACATAACTAGAGCACAATTTTTTAAAAAAATATTATTTTAATAAAAAATTATCAACACAACATAAATTTTTATTAAAAATTATGAATTTAAAATGTACGTGAAGTAAAATTAGCCTATAATATATATATATATATATATATATATATATATATATAGTTATAGAAATGGTCTTTTAGTTTTTCAATTTTTAATTATAATGAAAATTTTAGTTTAAGAAAATGAAATGATGTTTTATAAGTACTATGTACAAATTTGGTTTGATCTAATGGTACTGGTTTAGTGTTAAAAGGATGGACACATTATTATAGCATAAGAAGAAGAAAAAATCTTAAAATATTAGTAAAATTTATTTTTTTCTTTTTTGATTACTTTTCCATAGTGTTGTGCATAAATATCAAAATAAAGAAAAATTGACCACTATCACATTGTTATTGTGATTTGCTTATCTTAAACATAAAAAATCAATAAAAAATAAGTTATTCACAATTAAATTACATTATGGAGAGATTTAATATTTTTAAATTTGACTTAATAGAAAAATTTTATGTTTTTTTTTTCTAAGAAAACAAGCAAACAAACAAACAGACAAAGTAGGAAACAAAAAGAGGTGCAATAAAGGTGCCAACAAAAACGAAAAGAACCAACTAAAAACTCAAACAACCGACCTACCATTAAACAAGAGACCCAGAATGAGAAGCTAAAGCAACAACGAGAGCTGGAGAAGAGAAAGATGACCGCTACTAACTGGGACAAAACTTCCAGAAGAAACAAAGAGAAGACATATGTCGACAAACCCTAGCCGAAGAGCACCGTCGGGGACGAACGAAAGCCCAAAAACCAGCTTCAAGGGGCAAATGGAGAGGATCGTAGTTGATTGAGGAAGAAGCGCGAACCACCTCGCGAACGAAGAAAGACCTACACCAAACCATCTGAAGAGAGCAATACCGAGAAAAAAGAGAGGATCAGCTCTGATCGAAAAATGAGTCAACAAAGCCTAACCGACAAATCATTCTCTCATACCACCAAACTTCGGCGAAGCGTCAAAACAGTGTCGGAGAAAGAAGACGCCACGAAACCAGAAAAACAAATCCTAACACCAAAACAACAACCACAACACCCAAAAAGCCTGCTTTATTGAAACCTAGAACAAAGACTGGCGACCAACGGAAACCAGAGTTTGCTTCAAACTAACATCGAAAAAACGCGACCTGAACTTTTGAAACAATCCGAGAGGATAAACTGGATCCTAGAACCTAACGAAACTTTAGAAAAAAATCAGACCAAGGATCCAAGAAAGAGGATACCCAAAGTTGATGCCAGAGAACTCGACACTAACCCACTGACACCGTAAACCACAGATGAGACCGGGAAAGGAGAACCCAGCCACCGGTGTAGGAGCCCGAAACGGAAACCGGCCACAGAGCCGAGATCCACCCACAAAGCAACAGCAAGAAAGACAAAACTACCAAGAGGATTATGGCAGAGAATCCATCGGCGAAGCGGTATCGCCAGATTTGAAGAGCGACATTACAAACCACAAAGGCTTGAGATCACTGTGACATATCCTTAGCCTCTGGAACGAAGACTGCGAAGCCACCACAGTGATTTGCAGCCAAGGACTGCAACGGAGATGAAGCGGATAAAGAGGAACACGAGGTCGCCGGAGACCATCGCCGCTAAGTTCGGCGATGGCTGACAGAACGATGCACATGCTTGTGCTCATAAGAGAACAGTGGTGGGCTTCGTACCCTCCGAGTCGCGCTCCTCCGCTAAGCAGATCGATGATTACCTCCGACCGGAGAAGACAGAGAGACAGAGAGAGGAAGTCGGGGGAATATGGAATCAGAAATATCTTATGTTTATGTATTACATATCTTAACATAGATATAATTTTTTAATAAAGTATATTATTTTAATAAAAAATAATAAACACAACATAAATTTTTATTAAAAATTATAAATCCAAAATATTTGTGAAGTAAAATTAGCCTATGAATATATATATA
>OVBE01007619.1:0-18252 GCA_900406425.1 Iberis pinnata
TCAAATTTAAATATATTAGTTTATATTATTTCAAATACTAACAATGTTTAAATTATTATTTTAAATGTTAATATTATATATATTACATTTATATTTTTTATACTATAAATTTTTAGAGAAGAAACTAAAATAAATTTTTTAAATTTAAATGAAATTAAAAACGAATTTCTTATTTTAAATAATTTTTTTTTGAAAAAACATGTAATTAATTATCAAACTAAAACAGTTTTTTTAACAAATAATTAAAAAGTCAGAGTGAGAGTGTTTGGATATAGAGATAGTGTAAGTGGCAATATATGTAAATAATTATATCAAACTAAAGATTTTTTGAAAAAATGTCTTCCCTTTTAATATATAGGAGATTATTGTTTTATCCCGCGATGCACTGAGAGATCCGAGAGATAATATAATTAATTTGTATTTATTGTATTATTAGCATGTAACTATACATTTCCTATATATATCTTAACTAAACTAATATTTTAAAGTTTTTTTTTTGTAAATTCTCAAAATCTTTCCTTACTAATAACGTAAGGTTTTTTTATTGGTGCTTTAATAGCTTGACATGTATCACCTTTAAGGAGTTATTAGGTCTATGGAAGGAGTTTCTAAGATGACACTTTGATATATATCATTTGTAAGAACAAAAGCAGTTTTTAATAAATATATTATCTTTAAATACCGAAGCTTCAGCTTTTGAAGTCATTCGTAGTTTTGAATTATTTGTTGCTAAAAGTCTTTCACTAGATTTGAGATGAAAAATTTTTGGAACAAAACCTGGCTTTATAAAATTTAAATCTGCACCAGTGTAAAAAAATAGTGTCTATTTTATAATATTTGGAAAAAAAACTATTGTGATTTTTATTTTATATTTTCGAGAGGTAATTTTCCTAAGAACATAGAAGAAATCATTTGAAATTGAGTCTAGTGTTTGTAATTTTTCTTTGAGATTTGGATCTTCTTCAATTTTATCAAGTACATCATTATCAAGTTCATCAGAACTCGAATCATGTTGTACTTTTATTGAAGAGACTGATGAAAGTACTCAGAATCATGTTTTCGGTTTTATTTAAGGATTTTTATTTCATCTTTTACTTCTTTGATTTCGGCTTGAAGATCGTGTAATGAATTTTTGGAAATATCTTTCTTTCTTTAAGTTTTCAAAGTAAAGAAAAAAATGATTTTCCAAATAAAACTCTTTTTCTCAAATGATTTCAAAACCTATTTTATTTTCCTTTGATTTGAAAGGAGAAATTGTCTTGATACTTGACATAAAGAAATAGAAGAACTACAAAAAATAGTAAATAGAAATGGATAAATAGTGGGTTCCATCGTTTTTATGGTTACTTCTAAAACAGTGAGATCCTTGGTATACACCAGAGCTCCTTCTTTTAATTCATCAATAATATTGCTCGTTTTTTTATATATATTTGATAGAAAATAAAGGAAGTTTCTTTGTCTCAAAATATAATAATATTTTTTATTTGAAAATTTTGAAAAATTTCTTTTAGTATTGATCGAAAAAGGGAGAATAATATCTTCAAATAATTTTGAAAGAGTTTTTACAAAACGCTTATTTCGAAAAACTATTTACCAAAATATAATTAATATCGAAAAAAGAAATTTTCTTTCAAAATGATCTGTTTATGATGATTGAAAAATATCTTGGAAAAAAATTACTTCAAACCACGTAATTAGAGACAAAATTGTGTTATACTTTCAATCGATTTTGGATATAACAGGTTCGGTGTCCTTTAAACACTTTTACTTAGATGAATAACACAATGATCTCGCTTTTTCTACTTTTAAAATACATAAGATCATTGCACAAGTGACTGAGAATATGGTCTCAGTGATGATCTAAGCTTTTCTGAAAGCGAAAAAAATCTTGCATGTTACAATGTCCGTTTCAATTATTGGGATTATTTCCAAGCTTGGTATAACACTTTTCTTATCCAAAGCCCAAAACACAAACATAATTGGTTAATTTTTTTGACACTTCGTGTGGCATGTCTAAATTTTCGTATTGATTCAATCCATGGTGGAACTATTTTGGTTCCATCACTGATATTTTCAAATCTCATATACAAAAATCATTCAAAATATTCCAAACCAGTTTTATACCAACTGATGATGAATGGAAATTTCCTCTACTCCTTTTCACTCTATATTTCATTTTCCTTGGGTTTTCTATTAGACCATTGAATTTTCCTCTGATCGGATTTCCATTATCAGACGAAGGTTTAAAGTTAAATGGTGGGACAAATATAAAATCCCCTCGAACCTTTATCCTTCAAATACTTCAGAATGGATAAAAATCCAAATCTATTGCCCAAAAAACTCAAGAGACACCAAATAAATCACCAGAAATGACCCAATTTTTAGCTCAAAACTCCAAAATGTTAAAAAGGTTATCAGCTGCGGAATCAGAAGAAGAAATCAAGGTAATGTCCTTATGATTTCTACCTTCAAATTTAGACAATAACTCACACGCATCTGGACATGAGTCAGGATCAAATATCCTATAAATGGATGATGATTTACTCGATGATAGTGAAACTTAAACAATTTCCACTAAAAACCTAAAAATATTTTGTGTGCAATCTATTGTAGCAAATATGACAAAATCATTGTAAAAAAAGATCTTTTGAGTACCGATATTTTTAATGTAAAAAAGAGGAAAGAAAATAAAATATAAAAATAAATATAAATTTCTCGTGAACGGTTAGTAAGATTTTTTGGTGTTAAAACTACTTCAATTCCTTGATGCACTATCATAGTTATTGTAACATATATGGTTATCAATCCAACTCAGGGTAATTAATATACTATAACCTATGATAATTTTATCTAGGCTAAGCAGTCAAAGGTTTTTTATTTAAAAAATCTATCATCCTAATAAGCATAAAACTCAAAATAGACAAAAGTCAACTAAAAGTCAAAGAAATAAAAAGTCAACATGATTAAGAAAAAGTCAACCAAAAATTGAAATCTAAATCAAGATAAAAGACTAAGAAAATGGGCAAAGGTAATTGACTTGTGTGATCAAATGACATTCTATGATGTTAAAACTCACATTCTAGTGCAATTCCTTGGTCTAGAATTTCCTTAATTAGACTAATCCACTTTCATGGCACTGATCTCTCTCTTAATCATGCAACCAAAAATAATCTCTTGGATAATTACATAATTAGAGACAATAAGATCTAATTCATGATAAACCACTAAACTAACTAAAAACAATCTCTTGGATATTGTCAATTAGCAAACAATAGTTGGTTCAGGAATTTCATCGAACACCTTTCGGACACAATTCATCCACAATTCATCCTATGATCTAAACTTGAATAACCAAGACAAATTTAAAATTAAGCACACCTATTGAATGAAGATCTAAGCTATTCAACTCCTAAACATCATATTCAATTATCTAATCACCCTAGTCTACCTAATCCATTTACTTAGGGATGAACTACTCACTAACTATTGATAAAACACAAGTTCTAATGATGAAAATGTGTGAAATCATGACCAGAAACAGAAAATAGAAGAAGATTAACGATCAAAACAAAGATCAAACTTCAATTTAATCCAACATTCAAATGTTTACAAAAGGATTCTTAAAAAGGAAAATAGTTTAGAAAATTAAAACTTAGTCTCCGAACCTTTTATAGTATCCTTGAAATGGTATTGGGTTAACCCATTTGAAAATGGGTTTATACTAAAAAGAGAAGTAAACACTTTTGACTAAATTAGTCTGAGATCAGTTTGGCTAAACCGATCTCGGTCTCTGGTAAGTGCAAAATCATTTGGTTCGGTTTGGCCTTGTCGATCCACCAAACCGATCCAAGCCCCTGGTTTTTGAAAATCTTGAGGATTGGTTTGATTAAATTGATCCATATAACCGATCCAACTCTCTGATTTTTCCAAGTCTTCATATCGGTTTAATTCAACCGATCCGGCAAGCCGATCCTACTCCATTTTCACCATTTTCTTGAATCTTTTGAGCTCCTTGATCCATGATTTTGATCCCTCCACTTCTATCACCTAATGAGATGGAATACATTGCAAATTCATGCTAATCTAACCTATATACATATGATTCTACCTAGAATGAATGTTAAATAAGAGCTAAAGTGCATCAAAATTATAACACATAAACTCCCCCAAAATTATCATTTGATTGTCCTCAAGCAAGGCAAATATAAGAGAGAGAGAGAGAGAGAGAGAGAGAGAGAGAGAGAGAGAGAGAGAGAGAGAGAAAATTAAGGAGAGAACGAGAGAGCAATAATANAGAGAGAGAAAGAGAGAGATTTGAAAGTGAATCCTCATAACCAAAATATTAAGCTAAAGCCTAGTGAACTAGCATCTCAAACACAAACATCATCAATCTCGAACTATCATCACTACTCATCTTATCATTCATGCATTTTCACTAACTATTCTATTACTAAGAGTAAGCTATCCACTTTTCTAGCCTAAGTTATCTTCCTACATTAAATTAGATGGGTGAAACTTGCTCAAATAATGACCTTAGATGCTTTCAGTTGGTTAGGTAGAATTGAGATTCCATGGCATCAAGAGAAGGTTTTCACACAATCATTGGGCTATCTCAAACCAACAATTCTTTCTTATATTTCCCACTTTAGGCTTTCATTTTTCTCCACTAAACTTATCATTCTTCCCCATGTACTATATCAATTTGCATTAGCTCTTTTTTGTATCACTTAATCACTTTGGCTATTCTTTTTACATTGCATTTTTCTTAGCCTATTTTTTTATTCAACTTAGAGCTTTTCTCTTATGAGTTCTTTACATTTTACTTTATAATCTAGTGGATAGTCGCTATTATTTCCAAAACTAATCACTTCCTTTTTCTTTATATTTCCAAACATCATCTTTTGAAACTTAAACCATCAAACTACTTTTACTGTTATCCCATTAGAACAAGAATTATAATCAATCTTATGGTTAAGACCACAAAACTATTAGGAGCTTTCCAATACCCAAAATATCCTACCCTAAATACCCTTCCTAAGTGCTAGATGATATCACCAATCTAGAAAAATAGAAGTTGTAAATTGTCACCCTTTATACTCTTGAGTTTTTGGCGTTAAATCACTAAAGAATAAGAAACTCGCACGTTTTAGGGTTAATTGGGTTTAAATATGGAGAGGAAATCATCCTAAAAATGAGAATGACCAGTTTAGCCACAAGTGTTTAGGTTTTTGGATGACTAAACCGTTTTAAGAAACAATTAAGCCTTGAAATACACTAAGATAATCATTGAGAAAGCTAATGATCAATTCAAGTTTAAGTCCAAATAGTTGTGAAGATAACCTAGAGCTAGCAAGTTTTGAGACTATACCAATACACTTTCAAACTTCAAGATCCAACACATGAACTTCAAGACTTTTTAAGACTACTAGAATGTTCCATCCAATCTATCACACTTGTGATGCTAATTAAAAAGGGTAAAACTTAGCTTCACAAGGCAAAATCATCATTGGTTTTCTATGAAAATTCAACCTAGTGAAAACTTCTACATGAAATTAGATGCAACACATTTTTTTAGATTTTTGAAAATTTTTGATTATTTTGGATTTTTTGAAAACTTTAACTATTCACAATGCAAATGATGTATGAAAACAAAATAGAACACGAGATGAGCTATGGTCTCTCCCCCAAACTTAATTCACACGGTCCCTTGTGTGAAAAAGAGTTCGAAGGAGAAACCGACAAACTAAAGAAACAAAAAGAAATGAAATGAATGAATATGTACATGATGGAGAAGTGGTACCTCAGTAGTAGTTGAATGTGGGATCATAGTCCTCGTCGTCGGAGGAGAACCATGGAGATTCGTTGTCGGATGTGGGGGATGGTGGGGTTGGCATTCTCCTTTGCCGCCTTCATCGTCTTCACTCATCAATTGTAGAGGGAGTTGCTAATTACTTCTTATTTGATGATCCCTTAGAGATTGCTTTGACTAACGCTGATGATGCACATTTGTCCTTTAGTGATGATGTTTCATGTTTTACCAAAATGCTTGATGCTAGTAGGCGATTTAAGGAAAAAACTGATTATGTGGCATTAGTGGAGGCAGCTGCCAAGCCTTCACCTAAACCGTACCCTGCACCTTTTGATGATCCATGGAGCGAGTTGAAAGCTCCAAATTTGGAACTTAAAACCCTCCCAACAGGCTAAAGTACGCGTTTCTAGGTCCTAATTCTACATACCATGTGATTGTGAATGTTGATTTGAACAATGTAGAGACTGCTTTGTTTTTTGTCAATTGAGAAAGTATCGTAGAGCTCTAGGTTACACCTTAGATGATATCACAGGGATTTCACCAGATTTATGCATGCATAAGGATACATTTAGAAGATGAATCTAAGACTTCTATAGAATATCAAAGACGTTTAAATCCTAATATGAAAGATGTTGTTAAGAAAGAGATAATGATACTTCTAGATGCATAAATAATTTACCCTATTTCAGATAGTACTTGGGTTAGTCATGTGCATGTGGTTCCTAAGAAGGGGGCATAACATTTTTTAAGAATGATAAGGATGAATTGATTCCCATTAGAACTATTATAGGTCATAGAATGTGCATTGGCTATAGGAAATTTAATGCTGCTACTCGCAAAGATCATTTTCCTTTAACTTTTATTGACCAAATGCTTGAGAGATTGGCTAATCACCCTTACTATTGTTTCTTAGATGGTTATTCAAGTTTCTTTCAGATTCATGTTCACCTAGATGACCAGGAGAATACAATTTTCACATGTCCATTTGGTATCTATGCATATCATAGAATGTCTTTTGGATTGTGCAATGCCCCAACGACTTTTCAGAGATGCATGATGTCTATTTCCACTAATCTAATTGAAGACATCATGGAAGTATTCATGGAATATTTCTCTGTCTATGGATCTTCCTTTGATGTTTGTCTTGCTAATTTGTGCAGGGTCCTTCAGAGATGTGAGGAGAAACACTTGGTACTCAATTGAGAGAAGTGTCATTTCATGGTGACCAATTGGATTGTGTTAGGACACAAGATTTCTGAGAAAGGTATTGAGGTAGATAGAGCTAAGATTGAGCTAATGACTAACTTACAGGCACTGTGAAAGACGTTCGCGGTTTCTTAGGTCATGCAGGTTTCTACAGACGATTCATTTATGACTTCTAAAAAATCGCTAGACCTCTTACAAAGCTATTTTGCAAGGAAGTCAAATTTGAATGGGATGATGAATGCCAAAGCTCTTTCCTCGCGGTTAAGGGAGCTCTTGTGAGTGCTCCAATAGTTTAACCACCAAAATGAGATTTTCCTTTTGAGGTAATATGTGATGCCAGCGATTATGCAGTAGGTGCAACTCTTGGACAGCGCACAGATAAAAAACTTCATGTCATCTATTATGCCTCAAGAACGCTAGATGGAGCTCAATACAATTATACCACAATTGAGAAGGAATTACTAGCAATAGTCTTTGCATTTGAGAAGTTCAGGTCCTATCTAGTAGGATCCAAACTTGTAGTCCACACCGATCATGCGGCTTTGAGGTATCTCCTGAACCAAAAGGATGCACTTTTGAAGGAATTTGATTTGGAGATCAAAGACAAAAGATGAATTGAGAATGGAGTTGCAGATCACTTATCCAGATTGAGAGTGAAAGATGAGGTTCCAATTGATGATAGCCTACTTGAGGAACATATCTATGCTATTAGCACTAGAGTGGATGAGAACCTTTCTACCCCTAAACTCTCTAAATCTGCAGTAATTACTCTTTGGTTTTGTGACTTTGCTAATTATCTTACTGGTGATGTTGAACCACTGGACTTTAGAGGTTACATCTTTATTGGGATGAGCCATATCTTTGCTAATTATCTTAAGAGATGTCAGACATCTTTATTGGGATGAGTCATATCTTTACAAGCTTTGTTCAGATGGAATGTTCCAGAGATGTCTGCCTGAGGAGGAGATTCAGAACTTGTTATACCATTGTCATGGTTCTAACTATGTTGGTCACTTCGCTACATGCAAGACTATTTCTAAGGTGCTTCAAGCAAGTTTCTGGTGGCCTACAATGTTCAAGGATGCTCATGCTTTCAACTCTTGTGTGATTCATGCCAAAGACTGGAAAGCATCTCAAAATGCAATGAGATGCCTCAAAACTTCATCTTATAAGTAGAGGTTTTTGATGTGTGGGGAATTGACTTCATGGATCATTTCCCTATGTCTCATTAAGAATCTATATATCCTTGTTGTTGTTGATTATGTTTCTAAGTGGGTTGAAGCAATTGCTAGCCCCACTAATGATTCTAAGGTTGTGCTAAAAATATTTAAATATGTGATTTTTTTAAGATTTAGAGTACCTAGAATAGTAATCAGCGATGGAGGCTCTCATTTCATCAATAGGATCTTTGGTAGTTTACTCAAGAAGCATGGAGTCAAACACAAAGTGGCTACACCACATCATCCTCAAACTAGCGGTCAGGTAGAGGTTTCGAACATGGAAATCAAAGCAATCTTGTAGAAAACGGTGAATGGATCTAGGGAGGATTGGTTTTTGAAGCTAAATGATGTCTTTGGGCTTACAAAACCGCATTCAAGACCCCTTTAGGTACTACTCCTTTCAATTTAGTTTATGGAAAAGCTTCTCATCTACCTGTAAAACTAGAGCATAAAGTTGTATGGGCTGTCAAGTTGTTGAACTTTGACATGAAGACCACATCAAAAAGACGTCTAATTCAACTCCATGAGTTAGAAGAAGTTCAACACATAGCATATGAGAAATCCAAGATCTACAAAGAAAGGACCAAAGCTGCTCATGACAAGAAGATCCTCCCAAGAGATTTCCGACAAGGTGATCAGGTATTGCTCTTTAACTCTCGTCTGAAGCTATTCCCTGGGAAGTTGAAATCTAGGGGGTTTGGACCATTTATCATCAAGGAAGTGAGACCATATGGTGCAATTATTCTATTTGATCGCCAAGGTAATGAGTTCATTGTGAACAGTCAAAGGCTGAAGCCTTATCTAGCTACTTCAAAGCTTACAGAGGTAACTGGAATACCTCTCGCTAATCCTACCTCCAATTAGAGGTTAAGTACCGTCAATCTATAGACGCGAAACAAGCTCTGAGTGGGAGGCAACCCACTATTTTAGTAATATAGTTTAGTTATTTATTAGTTTTGAATCAGTCCTATCTTAGTTACTAACATCCTAATTTTTAGTTTTGAGTTATGTGAGATTCAAGAATTTCAGGAAACCACTAAAAATCAGATGCAGAAGGGATTGATCGAGCAAACAGTTGCACGATCAGGCAGTTTTCAAAAAGAAAAGAGAAGTTTTGGTCCGACCATATTGCACGATCGGTCAATCATACGCCCGATCGGGCAATCAAGCCTAGAAATTTATGCATGTTTGGCACGATCGGGCAAGGACGAGGATCGATCGGGCATTTTCCAAGCCATTTTGGCCGACACAAGTGCCTGATCGAGCAATCGAGATGGAAATTTTTGACATAAGTGCCCGATCGGGCAACTTACCCAGGTAAACCGAAATTTCATTTGACTTTAATCGGATTTTGGCCCTAAACCAGATTTTTCTTAATTCGAATCGAGATTTCTCCTCTCTCCCCTACCATTTTCGTGATTCACCCCCCTTTTCACCAGTATCCTTCCCAAAAACTTCCCACACTATCTCCAAGCTCCAAATCTCTATCTCACTCGAATCGCCACCGATTTCTTTGATTCTTGAGTATATTCTACTTGGTTTCAAGGGCTTTTCGATTCTCTCACTCTTTAATCGATTCACAAGGTATGCTTCCGATTTCATCACCTTTCATTTCGCTAATTAGGGTATTTTTGAGCAAAAATCGATTTGGGTGGTTTGGTTGTTGGAATTCATAGTTAGGGTGCTTTTCTACTCTAATGTGTGCTTACTTGAACATTGCATGTTGATTTGTTGAGGGTTAGATTGAGATTGTTTTGTTTTGTTTTTATTTGGGGATTTAGGGTTTTTGTTAGAAATTCGAATTTGGGGGTTGTTTGTGCTTAAATAGTGTCTATGATTGGCTTAAGAATGGTTGTTGTTGCTCAATTGTGTTGGTTTTTATTCTTTAAACTTTAAATTTTGATTTCTAAGTTTTTTTTATCGCACATTGGTCTTTTGATGGTTCTTTTCTTGATTTCTTGCTAAGTTTTCTTAGTATTGCTCTATATCATTGCTCACCATTGCCTTTGTCTTTTGATACCTTGCTTAGAATTGGTTTTTGATTCATTTCATGGTTTGTTCGTCGTTGAAGCATCTTGATTCTTGCTAGTTGTAGCTAGTCATGCTCGATCATTGCTCATTGCTTCTTATTGTCTTGACATCTCTATTCCGCATTTGATTCTTACTAATTCTCGGTTAGTAATGCGTATTCATGCGATGTTCTTGGTTTCTATGTCGATAATTCTTGTTAACTCTTCGTTAGCATTTCTTATTGATAAATCATTGCTTGTTGTGTCTTGAATTCTTCTGAAACTCACTTTGTTTTGAGTCCTTTTATTTCAGGAACATGTCAAACAGCGACTCACGACCTCCCGTTGCTAAAAAGACTAAGAAGCACACATCTGCTGAAAAGCATAAAGGAGTTGCTTTGGGTAGTCAATTGACCATCGATCCTAAGTTGGTAAAGGCTCCTTGGCCAAGACCAGTTAAGACACCCTTCCAAAACATCACTTTGGAATTTTTTATTACCGAATTGCGGAACCACAAGACCTGGACTACACGGAAGATAACAGACAAATGGGATAACTTTGACATCATGTTCTACAATACCACGCTCAAGACTGAATTCGTGCCATCACGATTTTCCAATCGTTCTGTTTTGCAACATCTTGGATTGATGAAGATATGGAAACTTTGTTCCCCAATATGGGTCTCGGCGATTTCCCCTTTCGGTCCTTTCCACTTTACACGGAGCTTGTGCGCCAATTCTTGGCCTCTTTCTGCATAGTGAGCGAGGATCCTACGAATCCTTATCAGTCTGAGACAGAGGTTCGGTTCTTTTGTTTGGGGAAGCTATACAAGATCCCCATGGTCAAGTTTGGACCAATCTTCGGTTTCCGCCCCTATGGATACCTTTCCGAGACCCCCAAGTTCTATTCTCATCATGATTTCTGGGGGTAATAGCTCACGGGCACTTTTTCTTGAAGAATGCAAAACTCACTCTAATCCGTAACCCAACCATACACTTTACCGTTAAGATCTTGAGTCACCTTTTCTATGGGAAGAAAGAGGCCGGTTTCACTCGGAACCAAGAGCTAGAGCTTCTTCATTATGCTCTTAGCTGCTTCACTCTAGACACTTACACGACTGATCAGGATCGACACACTCACGATGCCAACATGGGTTGGTTATTTGCTTAAGTCTTGGATGAGAGGAAGTTTGCTGCTTTGAAGAACCCGAAAAGGATAGAGGTGATGAGTAGCTTAGTTACCCCGATTTTACAGGCTGTTGGGATTCCACTTGAGCTTTTCCCTCCGAGCCAACGACGAACATGGTGGATGAGCAATTCATAGCAAACACGAAATGGTTTGCTCGGTTTCAGGATTATCTCTATGAGGATTTGGACGGACAGATTTGTGAGATCCACTTGCTGAAGCCCGACTTGACCAGCATCACCTCTTTTACCAATGTCCAGTTTCTACCAGGTATTGAACATCTCAACCGTCCTCCTTCTGCAGTTCCCGATGCACCAAGATCTTCAGGGGGAAGATGCCTCAACCAGTGGCAAGCCCGAACTCTGAGTCTAGATGATGAGGCTCATGCGGATCACGAGGAGTACATGCTCCAACCGGTGAGGGATGATATAACTCAGGCAGAGCAGATAGCATGGATTTTGGACTCGCAGCAGCGCAACAATAGCTTGATACGACGCATTTTGAGGATGGTTTCGGGTTGTTTTCACCCACCAAAGGCATCACATTGATGATGAGATGGAGCATGCTGAGCAGCGAGAGGTTGGAGATGGATCTGATCACATTTTTGATTGAGACACTTGCGCTTCATTGTAGTTTCTTTTTATTTCGTCATAACTCATGTTATTTGATATTTTCTATGTTTTTGGTAATTTTTCTATTTTCTCCTCATCTCTGATTTATTTTCACACCGGGACGTTGTGAAGTAAGTATGGGGGAGGGAATATGTACTAGCGCGGATCTACGTTTATTTTGGATGTGTGTCAGAAATGATGAAATTTTTTGAATTTTCCGTTTTGAATTTGCTGAGTCTATCGAGTCAAAGGAACTATGATCAAAATCGATGATGATAGTTTACCAAATGTGGGTATGGTATTCGATTTCTCTAGATTACTAACTTAGATTAATTGTTGAGATTAAGATTGGAACCCCATTACTGATTGATTTGTTTTTGAAAGTTATGATCTCTTGAGTTATTGATGATTTGATGCTAGCTCTGCCATGATAAGACTTAATCTGAACTTGAATTATTCTTGCTTATGGTGTTGATATACTCTGAGAATCAGGTACCTTGCTCTTCGGTGTTTTGTAAAACCGACAAGTTCTTTCAATATGATCTTGCTCCTTTCTCTCTCTCCCTTCAGAAAATAAAAAAACAATTCAGAAAAATGGTTGAAAGCGTGACCTAGAAGTCCGTAGTCAACCCCAAAAAATTGCCGGCTGCTAAAAAGAGAAAAAGAAAAAAAATGGTGAAAAGAAAGAAAAGCGCAGAACTGCGAAGAAAGAAAAAGCAGTAAGGAAAGAAGAAAAAGAAAAGAGAAGTGATAAAGGGGGAAAAAGGATCAGGACTAGAAGTCGGTTGATGCTCTGTTTGGTATGGGCATGTAGATAGAAGAGGTACTTGAGTAAATTGATTAATATACCATAGGTGAGAATGCATGTATCTGAAATTAATTGAATTTAAAGAGCTGATTGATATGATTTGGTACTTGATTGATTTGGGATTTAGAGTAAGAAGCATGTTATTGGTTTAATGGTGGTAAATAGTCCATTCAAGGTAGTTGTTTGAGATTGGTGTCTTTTGAATTTTGAAACTATGCTTAAGGTTTCTGAGATTTTGTGAGTTTCTGTGTGGTTTATTTCAAACCTCTTCTCTGGATTAAATCTTGCTTTACTTGAGGACAAGAAAAGATCTAAGTATGGGGGAGTTGATATTGCTCGGTTTTAATGCAAAATAGTAGGCATTATTACGATTATTTTCCTTGCATATTTGGTATATTTTCAGGATTCTAGGTGTTTAGGTCGTTTTGGAGCAAAAATATGCATTTCAGATCATTTTAGAGCAAATAAGAAGAATTCCCAAATTTCATATTGAAGTGATCAATCGAGCACTGTGAGATCGATCGAGCAGATCTTTTGATGAAGTGCACGATCGGGAAATACTGGAGCCCAATCGGGCATTTGCGCATGGAAAAATCCGGAACAAGTGATCGATCGAGCATCTGAGAGATCGATCGAGCAGAAAACTAAAGTGCTCGATCGAGCACCCTAGGAGATCGACCGAGCATTCTACTCGAGAAGAACAAGAAAATTTCCAAATTTTCATTCAAGTCCTCAAGCTTATCCAAACTTTCATATTTTTAATTATTTACTTTTTAGACTATAAAAGCCTTTGGCTTACATTTATTTTCTTTACACTTTCATACTTTTGCAATTTCGAGAGCTTTCACTAGGAGAAGAATTCATGAACATTGTATTTTGGAGAAGATATTCTGAACCCTTTTAATATATATATTCTATTTTATCATGTGTTCTTCTTTGATATTGTTTTGTTCATCCTTTGCAATGTCTGAGTAGTTCACTAGTTAGGTTTTAGGGTTTCCTAGGGAAACCAAGTTTGAATGTTAGGGTTATTCATATAGGATTGAATTTGTTGTTCTTAGTCTAGATTTGTTCTTAATGTCTGCATTACCTTTGATCACCTAGTTCATGATAATAGGTTGATAAATACAAAGAGATTTGATTTAGATACCTGACCTAATCTAGATGAATAAGTGTTTCTGCTTGCGAGAGTATTGTCTTAAATACTTATGAACAATTGAATCTGGACATTAATGTATGATTAAATTAGTTAGATACATCGAGAGTTTGTTTCTGATAATTTGAGCATATGGTTTAATACTCCGAGAGGATATTATTCTATTTATGTCTTTTATGTTGAGAACTATTTTCAATAAAAATCTTGTATGTTAACTTTGGCTTTTAAACTTGATTACGTATGGTTTTCCCTAATGTCTGACGTTTTTATATTATCGTTTACAACCGTTTCTATTTTATCGTTTTGATTCGCTATAAACAACTTAATTATTCTACCTTAGCTTGATTTGAGATTAAACTGAACTGTGTGCTTTCTGGTCTCTGTGGATTCGACCCTTTACTCTACTTCATTGATCTGTTCTCTGCAGTATTAGTTTTAGGATTAAATTCTTAACCTATCACCCCCCCTACGATCGATCAATCCCTCACCCATGTAAATCAGAAATTCACTTAAAATGAATCGGATTTTAGAACTAAACCGGTTTTCAATTAATTTTAACTGAAACCTCCTTTTTCCTACATTATTTTCGCGAAAAACCCCTCCCCCATTTCACCATTCTTCTAAAACTTTTCTCAAAACCTTTTGAGAGATCTCCACCAACTTAACTCATTCGATTATAGCCCGCTTTCATCGATTCTTGAGTCCATTCCACATGATTTTTCAAGCTCTTTTCGATTCTCTAACTCGTTTTTTGATTTAAGAAAGGTATGGATCCCTAACACCCTCTCTTTGGTCCACAAAATTGGCTAGGGTTCCGGGTTAGATGGATTTTTGTGCTTATTTTGGGTCGAAATTGTTGTTTAAGGGTCGATTATACGCTCTAATGTGACTATTTGGAACATGCAATCTATTGGAAATCATTAGCTTGAGATTTTGGAAATTTGAAATTGGGATTGAAATTTTTGGGTAAGGACTTGAATGAGGTTGGTTGAATTGCTACTGAATGTGTTAAGATAATGGTTGTGGATGAATAATTGCTAAAGGTATTGGCTGCTTTGGAATTCATTGATGCTTAATTTTAGTTTCTTAAAACATGTCAATTAATTTTGGTTCTTGAAATGGTTCTTAACTTGATTCTTGCTAATTTTACATCAGTATTGCTCAAATCATTGCTCACCATTGACCATATTCATTGATGATTTAATTAGAATTGATTTTAGATTTTTGGGATTGGTTGTGTCTTGCTTCTTTGAAGTATCTTGATTCTTACTAGTTGTAACTAGTAATGCTCGATCATTGCTCAACGCTTTATAACTTGGTGATTTGGATTGTTTGGTGTCTTGACTTATGATTTACACATATGATTCTTGCTAACCGTTTAGTTACTTTTGCTCGATCAATGTGAATTTGATGGTTTCTTTTGCATTTGATTCTTGTTATCTCTTATGATTAACATTGTTCGATCATTGCATAACCATTCACTCTTTTGTTTTGATTTGATTAAGTTACTAACTCCATCATGAGTTCTTTTTCTTTTCAGAATGGATCCAATGGAATCGTTTGCAGACTCAAGTTCGGACAATGACCGACCAGTCGCTTCCAAGATTAAGACCCGTTCGAGGGCCCCTAAGCAACTACAACCTCAAAATACTCGTTCAATCTCTGCCGCACCTCGAGAAGCTAAGAAGAAGCGAGAGACCGCTAAGGAAAAGGGGAAAGTTGCAGCTTCTAGCAATGAACCGATAATTGATTCGAAGTTCTTATAGGTTCCTTGGCCTCGTGCAGCCAATCCCCTATTCACCAAAAATCAGATGGATTATGGAGTAAGTGATCTAAAGAACAGTAAATCTTGGATGACGCGAAAGATGAAGCCAAAATGGGACTCTTTTGATAGTTACTTTTACAACACTATGTTAAAGACCAAATTCGAGTCAACAATCTTTGCGGACCACTCCGCCTTGAGACGGTTGGGCGTTGATGTTGATGTGTGTACTATGTGAAAGAGTAAAAGGCCTAGAATAAACAGAACTTCTTAACTTTTTGATTTTTATTGAGACAAAACACAATACAACTTTAAGTTTCTTTTACACTGAATTTGTTTCTCTCAATCTCACTCGCTAACTCTCTGTTTACTCACGCAAACAAACACTCACAACCCTCCAAACTTTCACGGCTCAAAGAACTAACTTTTTTCTTCTTCTTCGCCTTGAATATATAGTAGAGCTTAAACCTAGTTAAGCTCTCCATAACACAGCATCTTCTCATGATCCATTTTCCTTTCTTATCTTGTTTCCTTTTCTCCTTTTCCTTTTTCCTCTTTTCCTTTTTCTTCTACTTCTTAATTCCTTGCTCAACACTTTTCTCGATTTCCTTTTCTGAACATCCATGCTTCCAAGCGTCGGAAATACTCTTGTCTCCTTTGCACTTTCAATCTCCCCCTTTTTGACTGAGTTTATCATTTCAAGCATCCTCTCGATCAACCTGTTTACATTCAAGAATACAACCACAAAACATGCAGGCATACTAGATATGTATAATTGAGAACACAATCACACAATCAACTGAAGTAGTAAGCAAACCAAAACATAACATCAAAAGACCAGGTTCAAATACAACTAAACATTGTTCTTCTTACTTAACCGATCAGATGCCTATATAGGCCATCTAAAGAAAAACAGACTAAACTCCCCCATAAACGTAACCTACTCCCCCATACTCCTAGTTCTAATAAACTCATGCGTCTTGATGATTCTGCTCCATTGGTTGATCACCGTCTGCTCCCCCTGCTGAATTGACAAATCAAAGTCAAAAACAGACAATAAGACAAAGACTAGGGAGACAAAAATACTGACCCTGGACCCATTGCATCCTGAAGAAAGTGAATGGCCTGATTAATCGCACCATGAAACTGGGCTTCATGAGCGTTGGTTCAGATGTTGGCACAGCTGCTGAGGGAACAGGCGACAAATGCTCATCAGGTAGCATGCGAACAGAGGACTGAGCTTGAAGCAGACAAAAAAATCAGAGACGGAAAAGGCAGATTGAATTTAGATCCAGGACTTTGGGCCAGCTTAAACACATACTTGTAAACTAATGCACCAAAGTTGAAGGGGATCTCATTAACCAGCTTGTACACCATAGTCACCCGTTCTGGACACATATATGCAGTGTTGGTTGTGGGGGACCAGTTTGCACAGACAACATCAAACAACACAGCCTTATCTTTACTCAAGGAGGACCTCTTGAGTTGAATTCAATTCGGAACGGAGTCTGCAGACATGAACTTACACAGGTCATCCATCAATACATTTTCCATGGCATCATTACTGACGTCATCATCCACGTCAGAGAGTCCAAAGAGTGAGTTGATATGAGCAGCCGAGAACCGGTATGTGTGACCTCTAACCCATACAGAGCAAGTAGATGGCATGTGTGCATTTATAGGCATGTGTGCCCATAATTCATATACCACATCATGAACAAACGGAGGAACAGACTGAAGAGTTACCAGTAAAGGAGAGGCCTGAAGCACCACTGCAGCTGTATCTGGGAGACCAGCCAGTTTGATAGATTTTTCTGGAAGCAAAGATTGAGTTTTAAAGAGAACGAAGCGTTCCTGGATTCGCAAGGACCTAAACCGAGTGGCATCAGCAACAATCGGGGGTGGAGGAACAACAAGTGGTGATTCGCAGGCTGAGGATTCACAAGAACAGACGCCGGAGGAACGACCGGAGGAACATCATGAGTAGATCTTGTACGAGGCGATGGAACACCAGAGGAAGTACAACGAGTGAGAAAGCGACGTCGTTTGCTTCGAGGCGATTCGCGATGAGATGCATCAGCAGAGGCGGCATTTTAAGTCTCAGAGACTTGAATCGAAGAACCATGAGACCCGGATCCTGCAGAAGGAAGTTGAACAGACGGTTGAACAGATGATCGCTGAGGCAGAGATTCGGCATGCACAGAGTCAGGCATTGAATTCCGAGGTTGAGCAGATGAAGAGATCGAGGTTGAGCAGATGAAGAGAATGGATCTTGAGGCTGCGATTGATAGGTAACCAACGGAAGAACATGAGATGATTGCGACGGCAGTTGAGATTCTGCAGAGGATTGAGATTCTGCAGAAGATTCACCGATATCATCAACGAGAGCCATGCGTTTAGACAGTGATGAGAGAAAAGATCTCATGAAGGGATGATTGCTGAAAATTAGGGCACAAATTGTGGAAGTTGAGACGAGAAGAGAGTAT
>OVBE01007620.1:0-18250 GCA_900406425.1 Iberis pinnata
TGTTCTCTGCAGTATTTGTTTAGGATTAAATTCTAGACCTATCAATAACTCCCTTTTTCAGAGAACGCTTTATTCTCTTTTCTCTCTCAACCACCAAATCTCTCTCTCTTCCTCCTTCCTCATCGCCGATCATCATCATCACCAATGAGCCACCACAGAAACATCATCACCGCCACTATGAGTTGTTTCTTCCTCCTCTCTTTCCATCAAGTATCCCTTAATCACTTTTTTGAACCATTTTTGTTAGTTTCTTACAGTCATCATCGCTGTAACCTTTCTCCAACACCAATAAATCCTCTTTCTAATAAAAAACCCTCATCTTTTTCTTTCAGGAAGGTAAAAACTTTGATTGAATTTCTTTTCCCGTTCTTTTTTTAAAAGTATTTTTAATTAATTTTTTAATTAAGTACAATTTTAGTTAATTAATTCTTAAAAATAGTTTTAAACTTAATTATTACTATAAATTTCGTATATATTTTTAAATATGTTTAAAAGATAATTAATAAATTTTGATTAAAAGAGTTTCCCTTGATTTTAGAGTTGGTTTATCAGTTTTAAGAGATAAATAATTATTTTTGTAGTTGTAAATATTTTGAATTGATTTTAGAAATTTAAATATTTAATTATTGTTGAGTTATATTTTCCTTTATTTTTAGGATTTGATTAATTAATTAAGAAAAAAATTAATTGTTTCGAATCTAAATATTTATTTATAGAATGATTAATTATTAGTAAAGTTAATTAGCTATTTTTATTTTAAATATTTATTTTATAATTTATTTAATTATATTTGGATTTAATAATAATTATTTAATATAATAAATAAATAATATTATTTTACTTTTTATTATATTCATATTTATTAATTAATTATTAAATATAGTTTAATTATTTTTATTTAATAATTAATTATTAAATAAAATTATTTAATTTGGATTTTAAAAATACTTTCCTAAATTCCTAATTTATTTTTTAATTATGTATTAATTAGGTTAACTTTTCAAAGTTGATAAATTAAATTAAAAGCTAAATGATAAACTATTCCTATTAATTTAAATAATTATTTAAATTAGATAGAACCAATTTTGATAAACCTAAAGATCTATGTTTTAATTTAAGATCCTGAGTTTACAGAACCTGAACCTCGACTAAGACATAAAACCTGTCTACTAGCTAAGCTAAGGTGAGAGTTAAATTCAATAATTCTTATAATTCTCATTTAGCATTTCATCGATTTTGGGTTTGGACTAAAATATGTTTGCATGTAAATAAATTTCTTGTATTTAAATGTGCGTAAAAAAGTATAAGAACCTATTAAATAATATAGGATGTTAATCCAACTCACCATATGTTCTAGTTGTTTGGTTAGTCTATGCTGTGTGAATATGCCGAAGCATCGTGAGCGAGTTAGGTGATACTGAGAAAGGTCGGTAGCCTAGGTTAGATGTTTTTGGAACAACGGCCATTGTTGTGATAGCACATTACGCGAGTCGAGACCGCCTCATGTTGTGCAATGAGCCGGTGGGTTGGCTGGCAACCGGTACCTGTCTAGAAACCTCAAACCGACACGTCACTAACGTTTGGAAGGGAAATGTAAAGCCTTCTGAGGCCGGACTCGCTAATAGTCGTTAAACTGTAAAGCGTCACAATATCCAAGAAAGGCTGCAAGCTGTGGCATTGTGGCCGAGCACTCATTCTGGAACTACTAAAACCTCTAGGAAGTGTAGAGTGTTGATCCCCCTCTACAGAAAGGAATCTCGGACGGTGTGGCCGGGCACCTCCCGCAGTACCGATGTTTCAGGATGCACCTGTGTATCCGCCTCCACCACATGTGTACCCGCCTCCAGTGACTCATGCTGCACCCGGGTTTCAACCTAAGTTTGCCACTGAAATTTCCTGGGTGCCTTCACAGCCACCGATGTTTGGAAATTTAAGGGGAGGAGAATAGTTGCCACCTGCACCACCTATAAAAGCCCAAGAGTATGGGCCAAGCTACTATGAAGCCATGAGGAAGGTTAGACCCCACTGTAAAAGCCCAAGAGTATTGGCCACACTTCAAAGGATTGTCGCACGGGACCCAACCTAGTCAAGGTTTGCTATCGTTATGGCAAGCCCAGACATTACATGAGAGAATGTCCATAGCAAGTGCTTCCTCCACCCCCCAAAGCGCTAAGCGACTGGGCCACGAGTCTTTGCAATTGAGGATGCAGTTAAGGATTGTGAAGGAGCAGAACCTATAGCGGGTAAGCATATCTCTCTCTCTTCAAGTACTATATGATCGTTGTTCATGTGGTGTCTGAATACGAGGACATATTTGAACCACTCAATGGACCACCGCCAAGTAGAGGTGATGCCTTCACCCATAGAACTCGAACCAGGAACAACTCCTGTTTCAAAGTCACCATATCACCTAGCCTTTGCTAAAACGACATAATTAAAGAAGCAGTTAGAGGACCTAACTGACAAAGGTTTCATCAGGCCGAGTAGTTCACCATAGGGAGCTCCGGTGTTAGTCATCAAGAAAAAGGACAAAGAGCTTTAGATTGTGCATTGAAAACCGATGATTGAAGAACGTCACTGTCAAGAATCAACATCCATCACCGTGAATCGAAGAATTGTTGGACCACATACATGCAGCATCTTGGTTCTCAACGATCGACTTAGCTTTTGGATATCATCAAATACCCATAGCCGAAGAAGATGTATGGAAGACAGCTTTTAGGACGCGGTATGATCATTATGAGTTTGTAGTCATGCCCTTCGTATTGACAAACACACCTGCAACAATTATGAAGTTGATGAACAACGTTTTTCGCGAGCACTTGGATAAGTGTGTCATTGTATTCATTGACAATATTCCAATATACTAAAAAAAAATCAGCACACGCTCACCATCTCCGCATCATCCTCAATAAGCTTCAGGAGGAACAACTGTACGCGAAGGAAAGAAAGTGTAGTTTCTGGCAGAGGAATATATGATTCCTCGGTCACATTGTATGTGAAGAAGGAGTGGTAGTAGATCCTGAATAGATTGCTTCAATTACAGAATGGCCGAGACCTAAGACCGCTACTAAGGTCTGTAGTTTCTTGGGTTTCAGGACTACTACAATTGGTTTGTAATAGGATTTTCGAGCTTAGGCAAACCAATGATGAATGACCATTCTAGCTGGAAAGGACGTTAAGTTTGAAAGGAACGAGGCCTGTACCAAAAGTTTTGAAACACTTACAAAACCATCTCACAGAGGCACCAGTGCTAGTACTTCCTAGGACCGAAGTACCATATATGGTTTACACTAACGCATCTAAACTGAATTATGATGTTTTTTATGCAAAAAGACATAGTAAAAGCTTATGCTTCTCGTCAGTTCAGGCTGCATGAGTTGAATTATCCGACGCACAATTTCGAATTGGTTGTGGTAGTATTTTCACTAAAGAGATGGAGGTCGTATCATTATGGAGAAGAGGTTAAGATGTTTACTGATCATAAAAGTCTGAAGTATATTTTTACTTAGCATGATCTGAACTTGAGGCAACGAAGGTGCGATAAAATATTGGCTTCCTACAAGTTGGAGATCACCTACCACCCTAGTAAGCCAAACCAGGTCGCATACATCTTAAGCCGAAGAAGGCCATAAGTGTCTGAAATTAAGGAAGGCCAGGCTCAAATAATTACCTGGGCTAGCGTGAGTTTGTGCGCTGCTACAGTAGATGATGATACTATGGGTTTAGAAGTCCTAAATCAAGCGGACTTGCTCTACAGAATAAAGGACGCACATGCAGGATATCTATCCTTAAAATCTCTAGTAGATAAAGAAGTCATTGGATATAAGGAAACTTCCAATGGTACATATTTGTATCGATGTCAAGTTTTTGTTCCCGATGATAACAAGTTAAGAAAGGAAATTTTACGTCAAGTCACCTCTATGTTTTTTCGATACACCCTAAAACAACCTAGATGTATCAGAATCTGAAGCGATATTACCATTGGACGGGAATGGAAGGATACATTGTTAAATGGGTTTCTCAGTGTCAAACTTGTCAGGTAGTGAAGGCAGAAAGGCAAGCACCTACATGACTACTCTAGAATTTACCATTACAAGAATGGAAATGGGACATGGTAACTATGGATTTTGTGAGCGGATTTCCTAGGACAATGGGTAGAAGGATGCAATTTGGGTAATAGTAGACCAACTTACTAAATATATGCACTTTTTTCCCATCAAGAAAACTAACGGAGCAGATATCTTGGTTCAGAAGTATTGGAAAAAATCGTGAGTTTGCATGGAGTTCCGATCAGCGTTGTTTGATATAGCGATCCAAAAATTTGTTTCCATGTTATGGCAAGCCTTTCAGAAGGCGCCAGGGACAAAGGCTCACCTTAGTACTACACATCACCCAGAGATGGTTAGTCTGAGCGGACTATTCAAACTCAAGAGGATATGCTAAGAGCTTATGCATTGGAATGGGGAGGTTCTTGGGAACACTACCTACCTTTGGAAGAGTTCACATACAACATAAGTTTTCACTCTAGCATCAAAATGTCACCATACGTGGCATTATATGGTAGACCTTGTCGCATGCCCCTGTGTTGGACTGAAGTAGGAGAGTGAAAAGATCTCGAAACATAATGGTGCAAGAGACGGTTCAATAGGTAGAGCTTCTAAAGGCAAGATTGCTAGAAGCACAAGATCGCCAAAAGAGTTACCACGATCAGAAAAGGAAAACTGTAGAATTCTTTGTTGGTGATAAAGTCTACCTGAAAATGAGGACATACATAGGTTATGCGGAAACAAAAAAGATGAAGAGCTTAAGCTGAGATATATGGGACCCTGCACGATCCTTAAAAGGATAGGAGAAGTAGCTTATCATCTGGCACTGCCACAGGAACTGGCAGATTTCCATGACGTCTTCCATATATAAGTTCTAAGAAAGGTGGTCAAGGAACATGAGCTAATATTTGAGAAAACTCCATCGAATATAAGTAAGAACTTGTCGGCTATGGCTAAACCGATAAAATTTATGGAATGGAAAGACAAGATGGTTAATGGAAACACTGTTAGGATGCTCCATGTTTATTGGAAACGAGACAATATCCGAGAGGTAACCTAGGAATCAGAATGTCATATGCGTGATGAGTATCCTAAACTTTTTAAAGACGTTCCCTATGATGGTGTCAGTGGTTCGAATTCGGGGACGAATCCTTTGTTAGCGAGGAAGAATTATTATATCCCAACCCGAGTCAAAGAAAATTTATGCATAAAACCAAAGCCCACTTGCCAATTAGAGGTATAAAAAAGAGAATAGCTAATTATTTTATTCATTAGCCTTATAACTTCCTTTTTCAGAGAACGATTTCTTCTCTTTTCTCTCCCAGCCACCAAGTATCTCTCTTCCTCTCTCCTCATCGCCGATTATCACCATCACCACTGAGCCACTGCGGAAACATCATCACCACCACTGTGAGTTGTCTATTCCTCCTCTCTTTCCATCAAATCTTTCTCAATCAGTGTTTTGAACTATTGTTGTCAGTTTATAACAGAATACCACCGCTGTAATCCTTCTCCAACAACAAGGAATCCTCCTTCTCATCAAAAGCCTTCATCTTCTTCTTTTCAAAAAGACAAAAACTTTGGTTGAATCCTCCTGTAGAATAAGCGTTCTTTTCCTGTTCTTCTCCTCTTTTTTTAAAGTATGTTTTAAAATTAAATATTTAAGTACAATTTTATTGAATTAATACTTATAAATATTTTGTAATTTAAAAATTAACTATTACTATAAATTCTGTCTTTATTTTTAATTAATTATAAAAGATAATTAATTAATTTTGAACAAAATAGTTTATCTTGATTTTATAGTTGGATGATTAATTTCTGGAGATAAATACTATTTTTTTAGTTTTAAATATTTTGTTTTAATTTTACAAAATTTAATAATTAATTATTTTTGGATAATTAATTACTGTTGAGTTTAAGATATTTTCTATAATTTTAGGATTTGATTAATTAATTATAGATATAAATAATTATTTTCACAAATTATTAATGATTTACTAAAATTACATACTTAATTTTATTTTAATCTTTATTTTATAATTTATTTACTTATTTTGGATTTAATAATTAATTAATTATTTTCTTTTCTTTTACTTATATTCAGATTTAATAATTGATTATTAAATATAATTAATTATTTTATTTATTTTTTCTGATTTAATAATTCATTATCAAATATAATTATTTATTTTGGATTTTAAAACTATTTCCAATAATTCCTAATTTATTATTTAACTATGGAATAGTTGGCTTAATTTTTTAAAATTGATTAATTAATTCAAAAGTTAAATGATAAATTATTCTGCTTATTTAAATGATTGGTTAATCATTCAAATTAGATATAACCAATTATGATAAACCAAATGATCTATGTTTTACTTTCAGATCCTGATTTTACAGAACCGAACCTCGACCGAGACGTAAAACCCGTTTACCATCTAAGCTAAGATGAAGGTTGAGTTCAATAATTTTTTTAAAGCCCAACTGGCATTTCATCTGTTATGGGTTTTGATTAAAATGTGCATGCGTGTAAATAAATTGCTTGTATTTAAATGTGTGTATTAAACTATAAGAATCTGTTAAAGAATAAGGATGTTAATCCAACTCACGATAGGTTGTAGTTCTTCGATTAGTCTATGATGTGTGAATATGCCGGAGCATCGTGAGAGAGTCAGGTGATACTGAGAAAGGTCGGTAGCCTCGGTCTGATGTTTCTGGAATAACGGCCATTATTGTGATAGCACATGACGCGAGTCGAGACCGCCTTATGGTGTGCAATGAGCAGGTGGGTTGGCTGGCGACCATTACGCGCCTAGCCAACTCAATCCAACGGGTCACTAACATCTGGAAGGGATGTGTAAAGCATTATGAGGCCAGAGACGGTAACAGTCGAAAAATTGTAAAGCGCAACAGTATCCAGGAAAGGTTGCAAGCTGTGGCGGTGTGGCCAGACACTCATATCGGAACTACTAAAGCGTAAAGCGAGTTGTGGCGGTTGCAAGTTGTGGCAGTGTGATGAGCACTCATGTCGCTAGGATTTTGTGTGAATTGTGTGGTAAGGAAAAGTTAGATTCGTTTGCATGTTTTACGGCCGAAATCTGGCGTAGTTTGGGTGTTGATTGTGTGTTAATGAAATTAAGGATTTCGCAAAATCCCCTCTCGTTGAGTAACTTTTGATTCACGAGTTACTCACCCCTCTAATTACCTTTTTTTACTCATAGTTGAACATGATGAGTAGTCCAATTCGGAAGTGCTGGATTTTAGGATCGCAACTAAATTTATTCGATTTCTTTATCTATCGTATTTGATTTTAAATAAGTTTGAGACCGAGTTATTTTAAGGTTTTATTTTGACATTTAAGTTATATTTTCAACATTTATTAATAATAAAGTGATCTTTTGGTTGCAAAGTTAGTTAACAAACCGATTTGATCATAACGGGAAAATCAGGATGTTACAATTGGTATCAGAGCGGAAGGTTGCCAAATCGATTCTGTCCCGGGAGGCCGTCATGAAGTAAAAGGTTTACTAAAATCATTTTTCCGATATTTTTTCCGGTTTTTTTGTTTTTTTCAAAAGATCTTGGTCGTTTTCGTAAAAGTTTTCAAAAATAAAAAGTTTTCTGATTTAGAAAGATTCACAAAAAGGAAAGTTTATAAAAATACTAAGTTTTGGTTTTTAGATAGACTGTCGAAAAATTTGGGTTGGGGTTGTAAAATTTTAAAACAGCACAGTAACTTTGTTTTATTATACTCGTGATGTTATTATATCCCTCAAGCCTAAACTGCTGTTCCATGCTTTTTAGATGTCGCCAAAGAAAAGTGAAACATCTGCCATCCGAGCCGCCATAGTTGCGTCACTGCAAAGGTCTAAGGAAAGTGTTGGAGAAAGTCAAGATTTAGTGTTGACTGCAAGGTAAGGAAACAACATTGTACCACATGTTGTAGATGTTTCAATGCCTGCACAATTAACTGTTATGGTTGCACCAACTGAATTTGAGTATGTTGAGCCTAAGCAAGAGGTTCTACATGCTCCAGGTAATCAACATCATGGTGCTAACATAGTTATAGCACCGCTCGAAGAACATGTCACAGTAAACCCTGCAGAATTATTGGAAGAAGTAAGAAGATTTCGTGCGTTGTTGAATCAAGTGCTTGTTGCAACACCTATTTCTCAAGAAATAAAGCCACCGCTACTACCACCTAGGGTGCCGTTTGCGCTGGGATACCATGCTGCACCAATGTTCGCACCTCCCGTTGTACCGATGTTTCAAGATGCATTTGTGTATCCGCCTCCACCACCTTTGTACCCACCTCCAGTGGCTCATGCTGCACCGGGGTATCAACCTCAATTTGCCGCTGAACTTTCTTGAGTGCCTCCACAACCACCAAGGTTTTGGTAATTTCAGGGGAGGAGAAGAATTGCCACCAGCACCACTATAAGAGCCCAAGAGTATGGGTCGAGCTACTGGAAAGCCATGATGTATCTTCATGAAATGGGAATTGAAGTTTGGGGGAAGGTTAGATTTTTTGAGGGAATTCACAAAGAAGTATTTTCCTAAGCAAAAAATGGATAAGTTGGAGATCCAGTTCCATGAGTTACAACAAGGATCCAAATCAGTCAGAGACTATGAGTTGGAATTCTCCAAGCTGTGTAAGTACACATGAAGAGAAATGGATGAGACAAAGCTCATCATGATATTCTTGAGAGGCTTAAAACTAGACATTTGGTTCATATACTCTATCCGTAGTTCTAGAGTTTGACTGAGCTGGTTGAAGTTGACGCAAATCAAGAGGAAGGGTTTGCATATCTTCACCATGCTGGTCAACAGAGTAATTTCAGACGTACTGATGTGTCAAAATGGTTGAGGACTGAGATTGGGAGCCAAGTTTGCAATGTGTGTAAGTGAATACACACATGTCTTTGTATTAAGTGCATGAAGGTAGTCGGCACAGCCACAATTCAAAGGATTGTCGTGCAGGATCCAACCCGATCAAGGTTTGCTATCGTTGTGGCAAGCCACAAATTTCATGAGAGAATGTCCAGAGCAAGTGTTTCCTCCACACCCAAAGTGCCAAGCGATTGGGGTGCGAGTCTTTGCAATCGAGGATGAAGTTAAGGATTGTGAAGGAGCAGAAACGATAATGGGTAAATATATCTCTCTCTCCAAGTATTATGTGATGGTTGTGCATGAGTTGTTTGCCTAGTTGGCATAAGGTTGTTGCTAGTGCATGAGTTGGTGTGGTATGGATCTGGATTGTGTTACTCATTAGGTTGCATGAGAACTGAAAGAGAGATATGTGAATGCATGTTGTATGGTACTGTCCTTAGTCGTATATTTTGAATCGTGTGGGATCAATTCTAGTTGGGGGGAGGGGCAGTCTACACTTTGTTCGACACCAGTTCTACGCATAGTTTTGTAAGCTAGATGTTGACAAAGTGTTGGTTTTTTAAGGGGAATTTTGCTCCAAATCAGGAAAGAATTAGACTGTAGGGTCAGAGAAAATTAAATCTTCAGGAGTCTTCAAAGCATTTTTGGTCATGTTGGGAGGAACCAAGTTCCTCGCCGATCTGATCGAAATGGAGTTGAATCATTACTACTTGATTTTAGGAATGGACTGGCTGTAAAAGCATAAGACACATCTTGACTACGAAAGGACCCGAGTCATGATCGAAGGAGTTGGGCATCATATCATGTTTCAAGAAATCCACACCACTTGTGGAATACTTATCATCTCCATGCTTCATGTAGATAATCTCATTGATAAAGGAAATGAAGCTTATCTCGCCACCGTCTCTATGGTTGAAGAGGAAGCCCCAAAGAACATAATAACATGTGCATGTGGTGTCTGAATACGAGGACATATTCGAACTAGGAACAACTCCTGTTTCACAGTCACCGTATCTCCTAGCTCCTTCCGAAATGGCAAAATTAAAGAAGCAGTTAGAGGACCTAACTGACAAGGGATTCATCAGGTCGAGTAGTTCACCATGGGGAACTCCAGTGTTGTTAACTTGTTTGTCAAGAGAAAGGACGGGATATTTAGAGTGTGCATTGACTACCGAGGATTGAACAAATTCACTGTCAAGAATTGATATCCATTACCGCGAATCGACGAATTGTTGGACTAGTTACAAGGGGCATCTTGGTTCTCAACGATTGACTTAGCTTTTGGATATCATCTAATACCCATAGTCAAAGAAGACATAAGGAAAACGGCTTTTAGGACACGGTATGTGCATTATGAGTTTGTAGTCATGCCCTTCGTATTGGCGAACTCACCTGCAACATTTATGAAGTTGATGAACAACGTTTTTCACGAGCACTAGGATCGGTGTGTCATGTATTAATCGACGATATTCTAATCTACTCAAAAACCAAATTAGCGCACGTTCACCATCTCCACATCCTCCTCAACAAGATTTAAGAGCAACAACTATAAGTGAAGGAAATCAAGTGTAGTTTCTAGCAGAGGAAGATAGGAATCCTTGGTCACGTTGTCTCTGAAGAAGGATTGGAAGTAGATCCTAAAAGGAATGCTTCAATTACAAAATGGCCGAGACCTAAGACCGCTACTGAGGTCCGTAGTTTCTTGGGTTTAATGGGCTACTACCGTCGGTTCGTAAAAAGATTTGCGAGCTTAGCCAAACTAATGACCATTCTAATAGGAAAAGACGTTAAGTTTGAATGGACCGATGCATGTACCAAGAGTTTTGAAACACTTAAAAGCGTTTCACCGAGGCATTAGTTCTAGTACTTACTAGGACGGGAGTACCTTATGTGGTTTATACTAACGCGTCTAAAACTGGATTAGGATGTGTACTTATGCAAGAAGACAAGGTAATAGCTTATGCTTCTCGTCAGCTTAGGCTGCATGAGTTGAATTATCCGACGCACGATTTGGAATTGGCTGTGGTAGTCTTTTCGCCAAAGATCTGGAGGTCGTATCTTTATGGCAAAAAGTTTCAAATGTTTACAAATCATAAAATTCTGAAGTATATTTTTACTCAACAAGATCTGAACTTGAGGCAACGAAGGTGGGTTGAATTATTGGCTGATCACAACTTGGAGATCAGCTACCACCCTGGTAAGGCCAACCAGGTCGTATACGCCTTAAGTGGAGTAGGACAGATGTGTCTGAATCAAAGGAGGTTCAAGCTCTAGTAGCTACCTTGGAGAACTTGAGTTTGTGATCTGCTATAGTAGATGATGATGCTATGGGTTTGGAAGCACTAAATCAAGCAGACTTTCTCTACAGAATAAAGGACGCACAAGCAGGATATCTATCCATAAAATCTCTAGTGGATAAAGAAGTCATTGGATGTAAGGAAGCTTCCAATGGTACATATTTGTATCGAGGTCGAGTTTTTGTCCCGGATGATAAAGAGCTAAGAAAGAAAGTCTTACGTTAGACTCACTTCTCTCGTTTTATTATACACCCAGGAACAACCAAGATGTATAAGAATCTGAAGCGATATTACCATTGGCCGGGAATGAAATGAGACATTGTTAAATGAGTTTCTCAATGTCAAACTTGTCAGTTAGTGAAGGTAGAAAGGCAAGCACCTGCAGGACTACTCCAGAACTTACCATTACCAGAATGGAAATGGGACATGGTAACTATGGATTTTATGAGCGGATTTTTGAGGACAGTGGGTAAGAAGGATGCGATTTGGATAATCGTAGACCAACTTACTAAATCCGTGCAATTTTTTCCAATCAAGAAAACTAAAAGAGCAGATATCTCGGTTGAGAAGTATTTGGATAAAATCATGAGCTTGCATGGAGTTCCGATCTGCATTGTTTCATATAGAGATCCAAATTTCACTTCCATGTTCTGACAAGCCTTTCAAAAGGCGCTAGGGACAAAGGCTCACCTTAGTACTGCATATCACCCTGAGATGGTTATTATGAGCGGACTATTCAAACTCGAGAGGATATGCTAAGAGCTTATGCATTAGAATGGGGAGGTTCTTGGGAACACTACCTACCCTTGGCAGAGTTCACATACAACAACAGTTATCACTCTAACATCAAAATGTCACCATACGAGGCATTATATGGTAGACCTTGTCGCACGCCACTATGTTGTAGTGAAGTAGGAGAGAGAAAAGATCTCGAACCAGAAATGGTGCAAGAGACCGTTCAACAGGTAGAGCTTCTAAAGACAAGATTGCTAGAAGCGCAAGATCGATAAAAGAGTTACACGACTAGAAAGGAAAACTATAAAATTCTTTGTTGGTGATAAAGTCTACCTGAAAATGAGGACATTCGTAGGTTATGCGGAAAAATAAAAGATGAAAAGCTTAAGCTGAGATACATGGGACCCTACACAATCCTCAAAAGGATAGGACAATTAGCTTATCGTCTGGCACTGCCACACGAACTGGCATATTTCCATGACGTCTTCCATATATAAGTTCTAAGAAAGGTGGTCAAGGAACATGAGCTAATATTTGAGAAAACTCCAGAAGATATGAGTAAGAACTTGTCGGCTATGGCTAAACCAATAAAATTTATGGAATAGATAGACGAGATGGTTAATGGAAAGACTGTTAGTTTGCTCAAAGTTTGTTGGAAACGAGACAATATCCGAGAGGTAACCTGGGAATCAGAATGTCATATGCGTGATGAGTAGCCTAAACTTTATAAAGATGTTCCCTAGGATGGTGTCAATGGTTCGAATTCGGGGACGAATCCTTTGTTAGCAAGGGATGATTATTACATCCCAACCCGAGCCCATGAAAATTTCTGCATAAAACGATAGCCCACTCTCCAATTAGAGGTATTAAATGGAGAAGAGCTAATTATTTTATTCATTAGCCTCATAATTCCCTTTTTCATACAACACTTTTTTTCTCTTCTCTCTCAACCACCAAGTCTCTCTCTTCCTCCTTTTTTATCGCCAATCATCACCATCACCACTGAGCCACTATAAAAATATCATCACCACCACTGTGAGTTGTCTCTTCCTCCTCGCTTTTCATCAAATCTTCCCCAATCAGTATTTTGAACCATTGTTGTCAGTTTCTAATAGTCATGACCGATGTACTCCTTTTCCAACACCAAAGAATCCTCCTTCTCATTAAAAGCTCTCACCTTCTTCTTTTCAAGATGGTAAAATCTTTGATTGAATCCTCGTGTAGAATTAGCGTTCTTTACCTGTTCTTTTAAAATTAATTAATTCTTATAAATAGTTTTTGAATTTGAAACTTAATTATTTTTAATTAATTATAAAAGATAATTAATTGATTTGAATAAAACCGTTTTCCAAGATTTTAGAGTTGGTTGATAAATTTTTGGAGATAAATAATTATTTTTTAGTTTTAAATATTTTGAGTTAATTTTCAAAATTTAAATAATCAATCATTTGGGATGACTAATTATTGTTGATTTTAAGTTATTTTCCCTTATTTTTAGGATTTTAAAATTTAATTACAGAAATAATTAATTATTTGAATGTAATTATATATTTTCCGAATTATTGACTATTTAATAAATTTAGATAATAAATTTTGTTTTAAATATTTATTTTTTAATTTATGTTATTAATTTTGGATTCAATAATTAATTATTTAATATTATTAATTATTTTATTTTACTTATATTTGGATTTAATAATTAAATATTAAATATAATTAATTAATTTTTTTAGGTTATAATAATTATTTATTTTGGATTTTAAAACTATTTTCCTAAATTTATAATTTATTATTTAATTATAGTTTTATTGGGTTAACTTTTAAAGTTAAGTATTTAATTCAAAAGTTAAATGATAAATTATTTCTTTTATTTTAATGATTGGTCAATTATTTAAATTCGATAGAACTAATACTCATAAATTGAATGGAACTATATTTTAATTTCAGATCCTGAGTTTGCGGGATCCGAACTTCGGCCGAGACGTAAACCCAATCTACTAGCTAAGCTAAGGTGGGGGGTTGAGTTCAATAATTCTAGTTGGCATTTCATCTATTTTGGGTTTGGATTAAAATATGTATGCATCCATGTAAATATATTGCTTGTATTTAAATGTGTGTATTTAAGTATATGAACATGTTAAAGAATATTGGATGTTAATCCAGCTCACCATAGGTTCTAGTTGTTTGATTAGTCTATGATGTGTGAATATGCCGGAGCATAGTGAGAGAGCCATGTGATATTGAAAAAGGTTGGTAGCCTAGGTGCGATGTTTCCGGAAAAACGACAATTGTTGTGATAGCATATGACTTAAGTTGAGATCGCTTCATGGTGCGCAATGAGCCAGTGGGTTGGCTGGCGACGGGTACCCGTCTAGCCAACTCGGACCGACAGGTCACTAACGTCTGGAAGAGACGTGTAAAACCTTTTGAGGTCAAAGACGGTAACAGTCGGCAAATTGTAAAGCATCATAGTATCCAGGAAAGGGTGCGAGCTGTGGTGGTGTGGTCAGGCACTCATGCCAGAACTACTAAAGCATATGGGGAGTGTAGAATGTTATTCCCCTCTACGGAAAAGACTCTTGGACGGTGTGGCGAACACTCATGTCGCTAGGATTTTGTGTGAATTGTGTGGTAAGCATACATCAGGTTCGTCTGCATGTTTTATGATCAAAGTCTAGCGTAGTTTGGATATTGATTGTGTTTAATGGATTAGGGATTTCTAAAAATCCCCTCTCGCTGAGTAACTCTTATTTGATGAATTACTCACCCCTCCAATTACCCTTTTACTTATAGGTGAACATGACGAGTAATCCAAATCGGAAGTGCTGGATTTCAGGATCACAACTTGATTTACTCGATTTCTTTATCTATCGTATTTGATTTTAAATAAGTTTGAAACTCGATTCATTTAAGATTTTAAGGTTTTATTTTGACATTTAAGTTGTAATTTCAACATTTATTGATAATAAAGTACCTTTCGGTTCAAAGTTAGTTAATAGACTGATTTGACCCTAACGAAAATATTAGAATGTTACAGTAATCTATATATTATACTTATTCATAACTTGTGGGTATCGAATATAATATATCTAAATATTAAAAAATTTAATTACTTACATGCAAAAAATATTATACTAAAAATAAAAAAATATTATATGTGATTGGCTTGAGATTCTACAATAAATGGGCATACTTTTAAATTTTCGTTTATAATGGACTGATGACACATCAAATTGGTCAACTCGAACTTCACTACCAAAGATAGAATCGTACCAATCGCATAAAAAACAATGCATCTCAAGTTAATCATTCCAGATACGGAACTTCCATTATGTCTTTGATTATACCATATTACACAACATCACCCACTTGAACCGAAACACCGTAATCACTTGTTGGTCTTCGGAAATAACTTGGATAAGTCTTCACGACAAAGTTTGGTTCATTGACCAAATATAATAACCATGTCGGAAACATCATTCTTTTAGCAGTATCGTCACTAACCTGCTTTTTTTCCAGTTAAATATAATTTAATAATTTAGTGAAAAACAAATTAAATATATCTATTTAAATACACTTACATAATATTGCATCCAAGAAGTGAGATCCTTTGCTTAATAACTTCTAATTGTTTTTCGTTGTGATCTCAAAAATTACCTTGAATAAATGCTATATATATATTACAATTGAACACAAAAAATTAGAAATCTGAGACATATTTGTAAAATATTGATTAAATTACGTTGTAAGATTAGTTGAATACATTTCAAACTCCCCAATTGCTTCACAATTGTTGAGAATGTACATATGCAAATGCTTAGCTTCTGGTGGTGTCAGTATTCGAGGCTTTATCTTCCATTTATTGGTCTGTATTGTGCAAACATATCAGTTACATAAATTGGATAAGCTGGATGCTCACCATTATCACCATGTCGTGAAGGACGTCAATTCTTTTGTTCGAACCTCTAAACGAAAATAATATTCAACAAAGTTTCAAAAATTCTTCCTTCCATGTGGAGATAGCCAATGAGGATCAGGAAGACATTTTCCATTACCCATGACATAAAGCTGAGGTCGGGAAAAAATATCAACCAATTCTAACCTTGACATCAAAGTATATTTTGTTTTCCTTGGATGTTTAGTATGATGTTAATTATATTGTAAAAATATCTCTTCACAAAGTGCATAATATCTAGATTATGCCTCAGTATATGGTCTTTCCAATATTATAGTATCCCAAAAAATACTTGTTGGTGTCGAAACCCCCTCAGCAGGTTTCCATCTCAACTAGTATCGCTTCCTAGATAACAGCTCGGCGTGCGTCAAGATGTAAAAGAACACACCCAGTAGGTTTCTACCTAAGCACGGAACGCAAGTGATCGGATACTCAAGTCGTAGACGACATGGGCAGAAGGTGAGCACAAGTTGAACAAGCAAAGACTAGGCTGTGACAGTTCCGAGATAAGGGGGGAAGCATTGAGATCGCAATCTCAACAACCCGAGAAGAATGGAACAACCTGAACTACGTGGAGGGGGATATAGAGCAAGAAGAGGGATAACTGAGGCTTAGGATCTTTTTCACTTAGAACTAGAATTAAGAGTCAACTCATTTCTCTTTGTATAAAACGTTCATCAAGATCAACAAAAACGATATATTATTCTTTCTATCTTTTCGACCTGAGTTTGTGTTGTAATTTCTTTATGATTTTAACAAGAACGACGATTTCCTCATTAAGATAATCATTTAAAATTCATTGTGGGTTTTAGCATCCAAAAATTGGCGCCTTCTGTGGGGGAGATAATAGTTCTTTAACGTAAGAAGGAAAAACGCTGCCAAATCCAACTCCGCCATGACGGAAAAACATCCATACCATCCGATGGATATGCTAGCACGATCCAAACACTCTTCCAATATGTACAATCCATGTCCAAGAAGCTGGAGACACATGACGCCCTAAACAGATCTCTACTAGACAGGCTCGACCAGATGGCAAAGGAGTCCGCAGACCAAACAAAGGCGATGACCAAATGGTTAGATCGAGCAACATCTTCACGACACCGCTCCACCATGACTTCCGCACGACGTTACCCGGTCTTGGGAGAACACTCCAGGAGGCTACGCTTCACTCCAACCCCGCACTCAGTCAAGATGTGCGAATGCCACGCTGATGCAACAGAGACCCCACCCAATGGAAACCCAGAGGGAGGGCAATCCGACCAGAGAGATGACAAAACCAATGGCGAGACTGAGCAGCCGAATTGCACCTTGAGCCCCTAGGTTTCGGAAGACAAGAGAGACAGAACCGACCTATCCGAGGAATCCAGGGGAGTATCAGACGCATACGAGGATGACTCCCGTATCCCACCTTCTCGTGCCGACAAGCGACCTCAGCAATCGATTAGGGAGATCCAAGAGATGAAAGATTCCTTACAACATGTCGTCCGACAAATGAACTCCAAAGTTCATCAGGCCATAAGCTCGGCGCCAGAACTGGACCGACTAATGGAAGAAACACTCCAGAGCCCGTATGCCGCACACATAAAGAATGCGAGAATACGGAACCCCGGAAAAATAAAAATCCCTTTCTTTGAAGGAAAGACATAACCCACCGCGTACATGACCGCCTTCTGAATCGCAGTCGGGCGAGCGCAATTCGATGAACACGAAAAGGACGCGGGGTACTGCCGGCTGTTCAGCGAACACCTACACGGACCAGCGCTCACCTGGTTCTCACAGCTTCCGGAAGGATCGATCCACAGTTTCAACCAGATGAGCCTGATGTTCTTAAAGCACTACTCAGTGTACATTGAGAGGGACATCTCATACACAGATATGTGGAGCATGAACCAGGGTCCAAACGAGCACCTCCGACAATTCATTGACAGATTCAAAGAAGTGATATCACGAGTAGTCGTAATCGATAACGATGCGATCGCCGCCCTCAAAAATACGGTATGGAGAGAATCTGAATTTAGAAAGGACCTAATACTGAACCTGCCAGCAACGATCGACGATGCACTCGACAGAGGAAAGGTGTTTGCACGGATAGAAGATGATATAATCGAAATGCATAAATGAACCCGAGAAAAGGGTCAAGTGATTCAGGTCGCTACCCCGACGCGAAACCCCCAGGTAAGTAATCAAACGATTTTTGTAGGAAAACGCAATGAAGGCTGTCCCATCTACGTACCACCAATGCGTCAAATTCCTAACTAAGAAAGGAGTCAAAACGATCAAAGGAAGTCAAAGATCAATCCGAGCTTGCTACCTAGCCG
>OVBE01007621.1:0-18245 GCA_900406425.1 Iberis pinnata
CGATAAATGATTAAACTTAAGTATTTGCTTAGATAAGATTACAAATTCTTGTTTATCAAATTGGCGCCGTTGCCATTTCAGGATTTTTTTAACCATTAGTACTTTGAAATTTGTTTGGGACTAATCCCTATTTCTTTTATTTCGCTAATCTCTCTACTTTCTTTTATTTGTGCACTTCAGGTGTATGAACCTGAGAAGTAGAGGACCCCCAAATCTTATTCCGATTGTTGAGGACATTAGAGCGCTTGAACGCCAAAACACTCGGGAACAAAGAGAACAAGATCGTCTTGATCATATTCAACGTTTGGACGACTTGGAGATGGAAAACCCGAATAACAATAACTAGGAAAACAATGGTGGTGGCAACAACTATCGACCATGCACCATTGGAGCAAATGATGCCCCAAATCTCCATGCCCAACGCACTGACATTCTTCCATCACCAATTACCAACAACAACTTTGAAATCAAACCCATCCTCATCAAAATGGTTCAGAAAGCAAAGTTCCATGGCTTACCAATGGAAGATCCTTTAGACCACCTGGATAATTTTGATATGTTGTGTAGCACAGTAAAGATCAATGGTGTGACTGAAGATGCCTTTAAGATGTGTTTGTTTCCTTTCTCTTTGGCTGAAAAAGCACACTCTTGGGAGAAGAACGTTCCCACTGATTCGGTTGAAACTTGGGACGTTTGCAAGAAGGCGTTTCTAACCAAGTTCTTCTCCATATCCCGAACTGCAAGACTCAGGAACGACATATCCAGCTTTGTGCAGAGAGGGAATAAATCTGTTGGGGAAGCATGTGAATGTTTCAAGGGATACACGCTCCAATGCCCACATCATGTATTTTCGGGCGAGAGTGTCCTTAGTACTCTCTGTAGAGGACTTGATCCTAAGTACATGATGATGATTGACACTGCTAGTCAAGGGAATTATTTTAGCCAAACCGAAGCTGATGGTTTGCTGAAAATCTGGCTCAGAGTGATCACAATTATGGAGACGATTATGATCGTTCAGTTCGAGATGTTGGTAGTGATAATGGGTACAAGAAGGATTTGAAATCTATTGAAGACAAGTTAAACAAGTTCATCCTTTCTCAACAAGGAACTGTCAACTTTGTTGGTGATGTTCAAGAGGATTACCAACCTCAACAAGAAGCTGATCAAGAGGAATTAGCTTATGTGGGTAATCAAGGTTACAATCAAGGCTAAAACAACTACCAACAAAACCCAAGTCTCTCATATCGCAACATCAATGTTTCTAATCCACAAGATCAACACTACCATCCGAAGCGACAACAACAAGACTTTCAACCCAAAGCTCAATACAACAATCAGAGCGGCTTGTGTTAGAGGCATGCGCTATTGTATTTTTGGTAAATGTCATAACTTAAAAAAGCTTTTTTCTCTAGGAAATATAAGTTTTTATGTGGAATTCTTTGATATTTATTATTTTAAAAGCCATCATACTTTATAAAATATGTACTTAGGTTAAAAAAACTGTTCATACTTCTAATCACCATCATCTGAAATATTTTTTCCATTTAAGAGTAAAAATCTTTTATAAACTCTCTGAACTAATACATGAGCGCAATTTTGAAATTTCAGGTAAAAATATTATGGAATCATTCAATATCTTCTTGATTATGCAATTTATAGTCTTGTTTATTTTAAAACTTGAGAGTTAAATAGTTAAGAAACATAAACCTATTTTAATAAGTGAAAATAATAATTAGAAGATATAAAATAAAATATTTATTAAGCACAACAGAGTTTTGTGCACCTCAAATGTCATTACATGTTTTTAACGCTTATCAGAAAGACTTTGAAGATGTTTTACCATGTTTCCTTTTTAATGTTATAATTTCCCCCCTATTTTTATCATATTTTAAGAGACCCAAGAGAAGCTAATTTCTCATTTTTTTATCGAGTTTCGTGTAAAATGCTAAAACTACACATTGATAATATTGATTATATGTCAAAACTAAGATTAGATTTATATTATTGAGAAAGTTTTCTATATATTGACAATGCCGATAAATGAGTATGGAAAACATTATTGTGTACCATCCATCGTTGATACAATTCATAGTCAATACAAAATATGAAGATATAATTAAAAACTAGCACTAAAAGATTTTAATTGACTGTTCCAAATGAGTGCCATGCAAATTATTTTTTTACCGCACAACTCATTCCAAGTCCCTCTCAATGACGATCAATTGTGTGCCACACAAATTGTTTCTTTACCACTCATGAAGAGGAAATAGTTAGAAGGAATGCGTGGAACATTTTGTAAATATTTTCCAACAAATTTTCTTTGTTTGTTACTGTAGTATACATATGGAGTTTTTGTGTTTAATTTGTTTTCTGTACTTTCATTCAAAGTGTACTTTTTAATTTCGAAAGCTATTTATTTAAAATCGTTATTCAAACTAAATTTATGTTTACTATTTATTTTTTTTAAGAAACTGGTCAAAATACCACTAATGTGTTCAACCGTATTCAACCACGTATAATATAAAATTTGCACTTTTTTCTCTTTAAAAATATCTATTTAATTTGTTCCTTTTTGTATTTTCAATTAAAAAAACCAGTTTAAATAGCGCCTATTTGTTTAACAGTATTCAATCCGTTATTCAATCTTAATGTTTTATTTTGAAACTATATTTATTTTTCACTCTTTATGCTAAAAATGATTGGCCCAATATTCTAAACCTTTTTAATGAGAGATATTTACATTTACATAACAAGTGGCTAAGTTCGATTTTTGGTATGGTAAAAACGCAATAAATGTGATAACCACTAGGCCACTTACTCCTCTCGGTCTTGAAAAAGTCTATTGTGTATGAAAAACATTTCTCTTATTTCAATGCATGGGAGATATGTAATTACCATAATATCATTTTAGGTACTTTGATTGAAAGTCTACCTTAACATTTTTATTTTGAAAGTTATATATGGCTTAAGTTATTTATTTATATATCTATTTATAGTTGATTTATATTAACTGTTTTTTTGTAAACTTTTTATATTAACTGTTTAAATGCATTTTCTGCTAAAAACTTGTCAAAATAAATACCACCAAAACGTTTAACAGTATTCAACCACATATAACCTACATGTTTTTATTTATTTTTTTCTTCATTGAAACTATATATAGTTTAGTTTGTTCCTTTAACATAATTTATGGTAGTTTATATTTACTATTTCTGATGCATTTTCTTTTATAATTGGTCAAAATACCTCTAATACGTTCAATAGTATTCAACCATATATAACCGAAATGCTTCACCTTTTTTTTTTCTTCCTTGAAACTATGTATCATTTAATTTTTTCATTTAACATGATTTATGGTAGCTTATGTTTACTATTTAAGTGTATTTTTTTAAAAGTAGATTTTGAATAAACTTACTGAACACAAATTAAACAGAAACTACATACATATATTATGGTAACTAATATCTTTAATGCATTGACCTATATTAAGAGATAAATATTTCATACACAAAAGTAACTTTTAAATCCATCTCCATTTTAGAGTATAAACACACATACATATCTCCATATTTTCTCAATCATTGGCATACTATCAAAAGACTGAGAGAGAAAGATGAGAAAAGTCAGGGGTTGGTTTGACTTATCCAAAGACCTTGTCGATTCAATAGGTGACCATCTCTTATCAAAGCTCGAACTTCTTCGAGTTCGTAGCATTTGGAAATATTGGCTTTCTAAGGTTGCTTGCAATAAATGTTTTCGCAATCGTAAACGTTTAACTCTTTTTCGTTACTAAGGAAGAACATGTTTTCTCATTCCCACAACTTTCATCCGAGTGACTTTATCATCATATCCGAATGTAGGATGGCTTAGTAAAACTAAAGATGATTCCAAGTTACGTAAAAACTTCTTTGTCCTTTTTCTTGCATGTTCATTGACTCTTATGACAAAACCCTAGATCTTTTGGACTTTACAGTCACATAAATTCATCAATCTTATTACATGAATTTGATTTGGTAAACAAAGAGAGATTAATCTCTACTGAACTTACTAAAATTCTGGTCGTGGGAAATTTAGTTTTTGCGCTTGATTGTTACAAAAAAAGTCTGGTGGTATAAAAGAAAAATACTTCTAGTAATAATCGGATTTGGAAATGGATTTCAAACAAAGAAGTTAAATGTTTCTCTGATATTATAGTCCTTAAAATCCAAATCTATGCATTAGATTTAAAAGGTGCAATTTGGTAGATTAGTTTAACTGAACTTGACATATTTCAATTTGGACCTCCAACACCGATAATTGACTATCATCATTACGACATTGATGATTGTTAATACAAAAGAATTGTTGAGTTTTGTGGAGATCTATCTGTTGCTCATCGTTTCTCAAAGAAAATTTTCGAAGAAAAAACTTCTCAAATTGTTAAGACGACGACTGGTTTTACTGTGTATAAGATGGAAAAGGAAATTATTGAATAGGTTGAAGTTAAGTCTTTGGGAGATTAGGCTTTACAGATAGCTAAGGATTGTTGTTTCACTGTTTTTACATTATAAACACATAGCTCGTTCGAATATGTTTCCAAAGAGTAAAGATTATCATCGACTACTGCAATGAGGGGCACTGATCGGATAGTTGTGAAAGTCATGTCATTGAGTATGTCCGATATCAGTTCCCAAGATTTTTTTTGCTTCATCGTAACTTTCCTCGCAAGTTAGGTATATATAACTCTTATCTCGGCCACCAATGACGTAAAATTTACCATGCAAGAAACATCGTAAGCTATGTTTCCTTTTTTATTCATTTCAGGAATCATTGTCCATATTTTTGTATCGGCATTGTACTTCTCTACTATGCTCACAACCTCAAGTTTACCCCTTTCATTTAGCTTGAATCTACCAGCAAACAAAGCATCGGTCTCATGGCTCGCTGAAGCATACATAGTCTGCAGCATGATCATCAAAGGACATTTGGAACACTTATGCCTCTCTAACTCGGATCAATACACCGCAATGCCTTCTTTTTCCCTCCCAACAATGATTTATTGAGTACCAACACAAATCATTTTCTTGTCACTCTTTTGGAAGATTATATTAGATGGAACCTTCAGAAGTTTCTGAGAATTCTCACAATCTTTATCAAACATCGTCCCATAACTTATGAAGCCTGATTGTACAAACACATACGATTGAAGAAGCTCACGTTCTCGTCTCACCTCAGAGATCACAGCTTTTTAATAAATGCAAAAACTGTTTGTTGAGAAATTGTAGTTTTCAGTACTCAAAACATGAAACACGAGAAAATATATCAACCTCAAGCTCATACAAAAGTTTAGGAACAACATAACTTTCATCATGATGTTTTAAGCCGATCGTATTTTGAGTTTTGTCTATGATTTCTCTTCCTTATGAATCAAAACAAAGCCCAACATTCATGTCAGGCATGTTGGGCTTACCACAACCAGCCAAAAAAATTATTCTTACATATTGGCTCAAGCTTGAATCAATTTTTGAGATTTATTGTTTTTCACCATTAATACTTTGCTATTAGGGAATTATTATATTTTCTTACATGAAATATATTATAAATTTGTATTTGTTGTGATATGTTGTTGTGAAGTTTTGTAGAGCAAACACATTCATTAGTAGGTTATTTTAAACAACACTTATTCCCAAATTTCATATTTTAATGAAATTTTTAAGCAATAATCTTTTCGAACATAAATAACAACGACCGTGAAGCATATATCTTGTAAAAGTGATAAAATATTCTATATTATCTAGATTCTTGTAATTTAAATTGATTGATGAACTACAATACTATAATTATTTTTTGTTTGGAATCTACTGAAAACATGTCTAAAGAGGTGGCTAAAATAAAAAAAAGAAATTTCATTGGTGAAAAACAATAAATCTCAAAAAATTGATTCAAGCTTGAGCCAATATGAGAGAATGATGTTTTTGGCTGGTTGTGGTAAGCCCAACATGCCTGACATGAACGTTGGGCCTTGTTTTTATTCGGAAAGAAGAGAAATCGTAGACAAAATTCAAAATACGATCGGCTTAAAATCTCATGATGAAAGTTATGTTGTTCCTAAACTTTTTTATGAGCTTGAGGTCGAGATATTTGCTCGTGTTTCATGTTTTGAGTACTTAAAACTACAGTTTCTCGACAAGTAGTTTTTGCATTTATTAAAAAGTTGTGAGATCTTCGAGGTTAGATGAGAACGTGGACTTCTTCAACCGTATGTGTTTGTACAATCGGACTTCATAAGTTATTGGACGATTTTTGATAAATTTTTTGAGAATTCTCGGAAATTTCCCAAGTTCCATCTAATATAATCTTCCAAAAGAGCGACAAAAAATGATTTGTGTTGGTACTCAAGTAATCATTGTTGGGAAGGAAAAAGAAGGCATTGCGGTGTGGCCATACGAGTTAGAGAGGCATAAGTGGTTCAAATGTCCTTCGATGATCATGCCATGGATTATGTATGCTTCAGCGAGCCATGGGACCGATGCTTTGTTCGCTGGTGGATTCAAGCTAAATGAAAAGGGTAAAATTGAGGTTGTAAGCATAGTAGAGAAGTACAATGCCGATACAAAAATATGGACAATGATTCATGAAATGAATAAAAAAGGAAACATAGCTCAGAATGTTTCTTGCAGGGTAAATTTTATGTCATTGGTGGCCGAGATGAGAATAATAAGTACCTAACTTGCGGGGAAAGTTAAGATGAAGCAAAAAATTCTTTGGAGCTGATATTGGACATGCTCAATGACATGACTTTCATGACTATCGGATCAGCACCCCTCATTGCAGTAGTAGATGATAATATCTACTCTTTGGAAACATATTCGAACGAGCTCTGTGTTTATAATGTAAAAACAAAGAAACAATAATCCTTAGCTATCGTTAAAGCCTTATCTCCTAAAGACCTAACTTCAACCCATTAAATCGTTTCCTTTTCCATCTTATAAACAGTAAAACCAATCATCGTCTTAACAATTCGAGAAGTCGCTTCTTCGAGAATTTTCTTAGAGAAACGAAGCGCAACACATAGATCTCCACCAAACTCAACAAGTCTTTTGTCTTAACAATCATCAACGTCGTAATGATGATAGTCAATTGTTGGTGTTGGAGGTCCATATTGAAATATGTCAAGTTGAGTTAAACTAATCTACCAAATTGCACCTTTTAAATCTAATGCATATATTTGACCTTTAAAGACTATAATATCAGAGAAACGCTTAACTTCTTTGTTTGAAATCCGTTTCCAAATCCGATTATTACTAGTAGTATTTTTTTTATATTTTTCATACACAATAGACTTTTTCAAGATAGTATGTGGCCTAGTGGGTATCACATTTATTGCGTTTTTACCATACCAAAAATCGAACTTAGCCACTTGTTATGTAAATGTAAATTTCTCTCGTTAAAAAGGTTTAGAATACCCGGGCAATCATTTTTAGCCTAAAGAGTGAAAGATAAATATAGTTTCAAAATAAAACATTAAGATTGAAATAACAGATTGAATACTGTTAAACAAATAAGTGCTATTTAAACTGGTTGTGAATTGAAAATGCAAAAGGAACAAGTTAAATATATATTTTTAAAGAGAAAAAGTGAAAAAATTATATTATACGTGGTTGAATACGGTTGAACACATTACTTGTATTTTGACTAGTTTTTTTAAAAGTTAAATAGTAAACATAAATTGAGTATGAATAACGAATTTAAAAAAATAACTTAAACCATAAATGCTTTCGAAATTAAAAATTACACTTTGAATGAAAGTACATAAAATAAATTAAACACAAAAACTCCATATGTATACTATGGTAACTACATATCTCTAATATATTGAAATAAATTATATAATAAAGATTCTCAGGTTCTAAAAAAAATTGTTTTATAATTTTTGATAGAGCTTACTAACAAAGAAAATTTGTCGGAAAATATTTACTTATAGTTTTTAGTTATCATAAATTATTTCGAATGAAATATAAAAAAGAACCAAAATGACCAAGTTCTCCAAAAAAATTGGTTATGTTAGGATTATGGGCTTCCAACTCAAAACCAATTGACAATGAGTGGAATGACCCATATCTCTTATATATTACTCAAGGTCCCTCTCCACTTCCAATGTGGGATATTTTCACACGCCCCGTCGAGATAATGGCCCATGTAGCCATTAATCTCGACAATATCCCAGTCTAGAATTAGTTTCGGGTTCGATTGATCGGACCTCTTTTAATGGGGATGATCGGTTTCATTTTAGTGAGGCAGCGTGTGTTCGGGCTCTGATACCATGTTAGGATTATGGGCTACCAATTCAAAACAAATTGGCAGTGAGTGGATTGGCCCATATCCCTTATATATTACTCAAGGTCTCTCTCCACTTCCAATGTAGGATATTTTCAGACGCCCCTCGAAATAATGGCTAATGTAGGCATTAATCTCGACAATATCCCAGTCTAGGATTAGTTTCGGGTTCGATTGATCGGGCCTCTTTCAATGGGGCGAATTGGTTTCGTTTCAGTGGGGCAGCGTGTGTTCGGGCTCTGATACCATGTTAGGATTATAAGATTCCAATTCAAAACTAATTGGAAATGAGTGGATTGGCTCATATCTCCTATATATATTACTCAAGGTCCCTCTCCACTTCCAATGTGAAATATTCTCACAGGTTACAATTATCAAAATTGAACTAATGTTTTAATTTTCAAATAGTTTGAATAAAAATAACCAAATCAAACTGAACTTAAATTTCACATATGCTTCACTAATAAAATTTTTCAATGATTCCAATGGAACTACACAGGCATATTAGTGATTCAAAAGAAGGTAGAAGTTTATATACCTCTCCTTCCCAAGCTGGTCTCCAATTATCAGTCTGCTTTTTTCAAAAGCAAGCTCCTTATAAAGAATATAATGTCCTACTAACCATATTATATACAATAAATTTAAAACCTTGATCTTAATTTAAAACCTTGATCTTAACATTACATACAGTATATATATATTACATGAATTACCAGTAAAAGCTAGAAGAACGATGAAGGTAGTTGAAATTTTCTCCGTCACTATAGAAATAAGGTGTCTTTTTGTATAGCCTTGTACAATAAAAGATAACATTACGTACGAAAAATATATAACTTTTTTAGGAAAGAGAATTAATTTTTTTGTTGACCAAATGAAAAGATAGGTGTGTTATTTTAGTTATAAATGGAAATGAATTAGGAATAAAAAATCTTTTACTAAAAAGAAATAAAAAGATGACATCTTGTGAAAAAATAGTTAAGTATTTATTACTAGTCAAATGTATACACATCATTTCTTAAAAGTCATTGAAATAAAGGATAGAAGAGGACTAAGCAAAATATTCATATGACTTTTTATGTTTAAGATTAAAAAATATAAACATTTAAATGGTGTGCTATTTGTTGACGAGATAAAAATATAAGTGTGCTATTTTTGTAAAACACAATATCAGCTTTTTTTTGTAGGAATATCGGCTTTTTATAAATGATAATAAATCAGCGAGATAAAAAGTTTTTCTAAAAAAGGAAATAAATAAGGGAGATAAAATTTGTGAAAAATATACTAAGAAAAAACCATTGAAATAATAAAAAATGATAGATACAATAAACATTAAAGTCTAGTTCCGAAGAAGTTTTTTAAGAAAGCGGGCAGGATTTACACCAACCACATGTACGCGTGGAAGGTTATGTGGTTCATGGAAGGAAAGAAACACGACGAAATACCGAGCCATCCTTAAGGGACTTCGTAGATTACCATTGGAGATGCATTATGAGCCAGTGACTCATATAAGTAATATTTAAATTTAATTCTATACAATTGCATATTATTTACACTATACTTTGTATTATGTTTTTTCCGGGATACGAAGAAGTCTAAGGGACGCATGTTCGGGTTTGGGAACATGACCGGCTATTGCTTTCCAGGATCCCGAGCAGCGAGGGATCCCATCCGAGATGAGGAGGAAGGACGCAACGTTGGCAGACTTGCAGAAGAAGATTGAAGATATGCAGGATGCACAAGCGGATTTTGACCGTCACAATTCTGCCAGTAATAGTCTGTTAGTAATTATGTCAGTATTACTAACAGAATAACTGACGGATTTTATTACCGACCACCTAGCACTGCCGGACCAAATCCGTTAGTTTCCTATCAAAAGCACTCATTTCTGACGAGCTTCTGACGGATTTGTTCGTTAATAAACTTGTGTTTTCTTGTAGTGAAACATTAAGGCACATGGAAGATCTGTCAAGACACTCACAAATGTAAGGTACAATCCAAAAATCAAACAAATCTTATAATGGCATGTATTTTGGATATACTTGAGTTTAGTCATTCGAGAGGAAAATGGAAGACAAGATTTTATATGGAATGTGAAATTTTTACATCAAGGACAAAGTAATAGTTGTACACAGATGAGAAATCCAAAGTATAACACGGTTAGACTCAGAAGAAAGAGAAGTCAATGTACTCTAGATAAATGATCATGGTTGAGCGAATGATGAAGATAATGCTGAAGAAGCTCTTGTACAAGAAGAAGATTTGAGTGATTATCAACTTGCGAGTATAAAAAACTAGTAGACAAGAGATTTCATATGCAAGGTACTCTGATTATTATATCAAAGAAAAATAAGCACTGAAAGATGTTATGGATGAAGAAATGAGCTCACTCAAAATAATAAACATGGACCCCAGTGACAAACAAGAGAAAGAGAAATTATATTGGATTTTAATCATTTTAGAAATTAAAACATGAGATTTTCGGTGTATAGAAACCAAGACATAAAGCTAGACTTGTAGTTAAAGTTATTTCCAAAAGCTTTGGAATTAATTATTAGGATGTGTTTTCACCAGTTGTGAAACATGTCTTTATTAGACTACTTCTTTCAGTTACAGTAAATCAAGACATAGAGCTTGAATAACTTGATGTTAAAACTACGACTCTAAATGGTACTATTGTAGGATAAATCCAAATATATTAGCTGGATGGTTATCATGTTAAAAAGAAAGAGGATATGGTGTGCAAACTACAAAAATCATTGTATGAACTTAAGAAATCCTTGAGAAAATGAAAATAGTGTCTTGATAAGTTTATAGTGAGCCATGGATTCAAGAAGAATGACTATTATCATTGTGAATTTTCAAAGAGAAACAATCTTTTTCTTATAGAAATGTGAACATTCATTCAAGCAAATAAATTATTTGACAAAGATTAAATGAAAAACCCTAATTTGAATCTCGAACATGAGATACATAGACTCAGTTCACCATAAACTAAAACCAAGCTCTAGCCCAATCCCAAACTAAAGCTCAATTCCCCCAAAAAGGTTCTGAAATCACACGAATAATCCTAATTTGAAGACTTGGCCTTAGCTCTCCAAATCTCTTCCGCCACCACACTAATATTCGGTTGTTTCCAACATGCTAAATAATTATTAGTTGCATCAACTTGTCCCAAACACAGCTGATATACATAATCAATCATAAGTCATAGACTTCCAAACAATAGAGCTTAAAGGTTAAACCAAACTCATTCATACAAACTCATTCTTCTATTAGAAAGATACTAAGCTTTCACATGTAAGCTTAAACATTTCTATAAGTACATAGGATGATGCACTCCCTATAAAGACATTATATTGACATGTAGGATATATAATTCTAACCACATCTCCAANCTCCAAAAAGTTTAAGTAACCGTCAATTATATGTTTTATATGTCCAATAAAAAGAATTAAACGTAGAGGTATCGTTAGAATGCTGATCTTATGATGTAAAGTTTAGAGAAATATACTAAAGTATATCAAAAACTCTAAACCTGGAGCTAGTTCTTAAATAATAATCCTCATCTAAAATTAAGTATGATTCATAAAGTTCTATGAATAAAAAATGAGATCATATACATTGTCTACCCAAAATAATTTCTTTTTAATATACATAAACTCTTACAACAAATTTATCTTATTAGTTGAACCTCTAGCTAGTAAGCGAGCCAAAACTAAACTAATTCATGTAAACAATGAAAATTTTAGATATACCATTTACTTAAAACTATGGTGTTAAGGGATCCTAAACTCTAGCTTCTATAAAATACATTTTATAAGCTTACTCTAAAGTATAATTAGATCAAGCATATGTAATAAGTGCACTAGTCCCAAATATATTCAAGAAATTGTCACTAATATGTCATATCTTTTAGAAATCAAATAAAAATATAACATGGTCAAATCTTTTGTTTGTCAACTAACTAATAATTAGTAACTTATCAATTATTGATACCATGGTCAAAGTTCTTTGTTCACTAGCATCTTATGATATGGTAGATAGATAAATATATAACCCAAATTTTAGTTTTAATTGATAATGCATTTCTTGTTAATATTTTATGCTAAGTGGTCAAATTCAATTTTTTTTCCTATGTAGAGAATTAAATCCCTTATAATATATATATATATATATATATACTTAATATTTCCCTCGTAATTATTGTGCATTTGGAGCGAAAAAATTCTTAGTGGATAAAAGACCAGACTCTTAGATTCAAAGCAAGAAAACTTGTGACTCTTTGCTCCAAGACACACATTCCCGACTTGAATAAAGAACCTTGTTCTGATTCAGAAGAAGAATTTGGAGAAAAAATCAAATCTTAACTGGTTTCAAACGTGAAGATGTAATTGTTTATGTTCCTGAACTTCGATTCGAGCACCAGGTTGAGCTACTCGCCCGTTTTCCATGCACTAAGTATTGGAAGCTGAATTTTCTCAATAGAGAATTTTCTGGGATACTGAAGAGCAATAATTTTTTTAAGCTAAGGAAATAATGGGGAATCGTGAAACCCTATGTTATTTTTCATACAGGCGGCCTTGATCCCTGGACTATGTTGGATTAAGATTTTCAGAGTTTCAAAAATCTTCCAAGAATTCCATCTTACCATACCTTCTACTTGGGTGATAAGAAAACAATTTGTGTGGTTACACAATTGATTGTCGTTGGCAGAGATTTGGATGGAATTGTGGCGATATGAGTTAGCGGTGAGTAATTGGTTCAAAGGTCCTACAATGATCACACCTTGTACCATGTATGCTTTTGCGAGTCATGGGAATGATGCATTTATTGTAGGAGGAATCACAGTGAATGAAAAACGGATCGATGAGGTTGTGAGCGAAGTTGAGAAATACAATGTCGAGACCAAAAGATGGACACCGGAACATGAAATGCATAAGCGGAGGAAATGCTGCTCCGAATGTTTCTTTCGCATAAAGTTCTATGTCATTAGTGGTCAAGGTAAGAATGATAATTTTCTAAGTTACGGAAAGAGATATGATGAGGCGACAAATTCTTGTGAACTGATACCAAACATTCTTGAAAACATAGCGTTCATCCATCCCCATTCGCCACCTCTCATCGCGGTTGTGAATGACAATCTCTACTTATTGGAAGCAAGTTTTAATGAACTTTTTTATATATGAAAAATGCAAATATTGGGAGGAAACTTGGGCATGTACCTGTGGGAGTTGACTTCTTCGAATGTTGGGGAGTTGCATTTTTAAGTCTATTGGAGATCGACTTTTGCTCATTAGAGCTTTTTCTATTGGACCTTTTTTTGGGGGACAATATCGGTTTATACATGTCGTCCATCGACTAGAGTCAAAGAACCAATAATTTGGGAGAATTGCAAACCAGGTTTTCTGTTTTTGTATCTTATTCGTAATTGTTGTGTAATGTTTGCTTAGGGTATTTTTCTCTAAAAAAATTGAATGATAACATACATTTTGTTTATTATGATTGTTTTGAAAAATAAGTTGTGGTGATCGAAATGCCAAAATATATTTGTATTCTTTGCTTTATCTATTTGTTTTCATCTTTTTGTTTTTAGGCTTGTGTTAGAGGTAGGCGCTATTGTATTTTTGGTAAATGTCATAACTTAAAAAAACTCTTTTGTTCTCAGAAATAGAAGTTTTTATGTGGAATTTTTTGATATTTATTATTTTAAAACCATCATACTTTATAAAATATGTACCTACGTTAAAAAAGAACTGTTGATACTTCTATTCACCATCACCTGAAATATTTTTTTCCATTTAAGATTATAAATTTTTTACAAACTCTCTACACTAATACATGAGCGCAATTTTTGAAATTTCATGTAAAAACATTATGGAATCATTCAATATCTTCTTGATTATGCAATTTATAGTCTTGTTTATTTTAAAACTTGAGACTTAAATAGTTAGGAAACATAAACCTATTCAAATAAGTGAAGAAAAATAATAATTAGAAGATTTAAAATAAAAATATTTATTATCCTCAAATAGCACAACAGAGTTTTGTGCACCTCAAATGTCATTACATGTTTTTAACGCTTTTCACAAAGACTTTGAAGTTATAATTTCCCCCCCCTATTTTTATCATATTATAAGAGACCCAAGAGAAGCTAATTTCTCATTTTTTATCGAGTTTCGTGTAATATCCTATAAATACACGTTGATAACATTGATTATATGCCAAAACTAAGACTAGATTTATATTATTGAGAAAGTTTTCTATATATTGACAATGCCGATAAACGAGTATAGAAAACATTATTGTGTACCATCCATCGTCGATACAATTCATCATTGGAGCACATGTTAACCTTAAATTGTAAGCTCAATTTTTCGCAAATACAAAATCATTAAAATATAAAGATATAATTAAAAACTAGCACTAAAAGATTTTTATTGATTGTTCCAAATGAGTACCACTCAAATTGTTTCTTTACCGCACAATTCCTTCCAAGTCCGTCCCAATGACGATTAATCGTGTGCCACACAAATTGTTTCTTTACCACTCATGAAGAGGAAATAGTTAGAAGGAATGCGTGGAACATTTTATAAATTTTTTTTCAATAAATTTTATTTGTTAGTTACTGTAGTATACATATGGAGTTTTTGTGTTTAATTTGTTTATGTACTTTCATTCAAAGTGTAATTTTTAATTTAGAAATCTATTTATGGTTTAAGTTATTTATTTAAAATCGTTATTCAAACTCAATTTATGTTCACTATTTAATTTTTGTAGAAACCGGTCAAAATACCACTAATGTGTTCAACCGTATTCAACCACGTATAATATAAATGTTTCACTTTTTCTCTTTAAAAATATCTATTTAATTTGTTCCTTTTTGAAATTTCAATTAAAAACCAGTTTAAATAGCACCTAGTTGTTAAACAATATTCAATCCGTTATTCAATCTAATTTTTTATTTATTTTGAAGCTATATTTATTTTTCACTCTTTAGGCTAAAACTGATTGGCCCAGTATTCTAAACCTTTTTAATGAAAGAAATTTACATTTACATAACACGTGGCTAAGTTTGATTTTTGGTATGGTAAAAACGAAATAAATGTGATAACCACTAGGCCACATACTCTTATCTATCTTGAGAAAGTCTATTGTGTATGAAAAGTATTTCTCTTAGTTCAATGCATGGGATATATGTAATTACCATAGTATCAATTTAGGTATTTTGATTGAAAGTCTACCTTAACATTTTTATTTTGAAAGTTATATATGGCTTAAGTTATTTATTTATATATCTATTTATAGTTGATATATATTAACTGTTTCTTTTTGTAAACTATTTATATTAACTATTTAAATGCATTTTCTGTTAAAAACTTGTCAAAATAAATACCACCAAAACGTTTAACAATATTCAACCACATATAACCTACATGTTTTTATGTTATTTTGTCTTCATCGAAACTATATATAGTTTAGTTTGTTCTTTTAACATGATTTATGGTAGTTTATATTTACTATTTCTGGTTCATTTTCTTTTATAATGGGTCAAAGTACCTCTAATACGTTCAATAGTATTCAACCATGTATAATTTAATTTAACATGATTCATGGTAGTTTATGTTTACTAGTTAAGTGTATTTTCTTTTAAAGTAGATTTTGAATAAATTTACTGAACACAAATTAAACAGAAACTACATACATATATTATGGTAAATAATATCTTTAATGCATTGACCTAAATTAAGAGAAAAATAGTTCATACACAAAAGTAACTTTTAAATCCATCTTCATTTTAGAGTATAAACACACATACATATCTCTTTATTTTCTCAATCATTGGCATAACTATCAAAAGAGTGAGAGAGAAAGATGAGAAAAGTTAGGGGTTGGTTTGACTTATCCAAAGACCTTGTCGATTCAGTAGATGACCATCTCTTCTCAAAGCTCGAACTTCTTCGAGTTCGTAGCATTTGGAAATATTGGCGTTCTAAGGTTGCTTGCAATAAACATTTTCGCAATCGTAAACGTTTAACTCTTCTTTTGTTACTATGGAAGAACATGTTTTCTCATTCCCACAACTTTCATCCGAGTGACTTTATCGTCATATCCGAACGAAGGATGACTTATCAAAACTGAAGATGTTTCCAAGTTACGTAAAAACTTCTTTGTCCTTTTTCTTGCATGTTCATTGACTCTTATGACAAGACCCTAGATCTTTTGGACTTTACAGTCACATAGATTCATCAATATTATTACATTGAACTTGATTTGGAAAACACAGAGATTAATCTGTACTGAATTTACTAAAATTATGGCCGTGGGAAATTTAGTTTTTGCGCTTGATTGTTACAAAAAGTCTGGTGGTATAAAAGAAAAAATAATACTAATAATAATAGGATTTGGAAACGGATTTCATACGAAGAAGTTAAGCGTTTCTATGATATTCCTTAAAAGTCAAATCTATGCATTAGATTTAAAAGGTGCAATTTGGTAGATTAGTTTAACTGAAATTGACATATTTCATTATGGACCTCCAACACCGACAATTGACTATCATCATTATGACGTTGATGATTGTTAAGACAAAATACTTGTTGAGTTTGGTGGAGATCTATGTGTTGCTCATCATTTCTCTAAGAAAATTCTCGAAGAAAAAAATTCTCGAATTGTTAAGACGACGACTGGTTTTACTGTTTATAAGATGGAAGAGGAAGCGATTGAATGGGTTGAAGTTAAGTCTTTGGGAGATAAGGCTTTAGAGATAGCTAAGGATTGTTGTTTCACTGTTTTTACATTATAAACACAGAGCTCTTTCGAATATGCTTCCAAAGAGTAGAGATTATCATCGAGTACTACAATGAGGGGCCCTGATCGGATAGTCGTGAAAGTCATGTCATTGAGCATGTCTGATATCAGTTCCCAAGATTTTTTTTGCTTCATCGTAACCTTCCCTGCAAGTTAGGTATATATCATTCTTATCTCGGCCACCAATGACGTAAAATTTACCATGCAAGAAACATCCTGAGCTATGTTTCCTTTTTTTATTCATTTCATGAATCATTATCCATATTTTTGTATCGGCATTGTACTTCACTACTATGCTCACAACCTCAAATTTACACTTTTAATTTAGCTTGAATCCACCGGCGAACAAAGCATTGGTCCCATGGCTCGCTGAAGCATACATAGTCCGCAACATAAGCATCAAAGGACATATGGACCACTTATTCCTCTCTAACTCGTATCGACACACCGCAATGCGTTATTTTTCCCTCCCAACAATGATTACTTGAGTACCAGCACAAATCATTTTCTTGTCACTCTTTTGGAAGACTATATTAGATGGAACCTTGGGAAGTTTCTGAGAATTCTCAAATTGTTTATCAAACATCGTCCAATAAATTATGAAGCCCAATTTTACAAACGCATACGGTTGAAGAAGCTCACGTTCTCGTCTCACCTCGGAGATCTCACAGCTTTTAAATAAATGCAAAAACTGCTTGCCGAGAAACTGTAGTTTCCAGTACTCAAAATATGAAACACGAGCAAATATCTCAATCTCAAGAGCATAAAAAAGTTTAGGAACAACATAAATTTCGTCATGAGGTTTTAAGCCGATCGTATTTTGGGTTTTGTCTACAATTTCTCTTCCTTCCGAATCAAAACAAGGCCCAACGTTCACGTCAGGCATGTTGGGATTACCACAACCAGCCAAAAACGTTATTCTCTCATATTGGCTCAAGATTGAATCAATTTTTGAGATTTATTGTTTTTCACGGGAAGTCGGCCATTTCATAAACGAAGTATTACCATATGTCCAATTTATACGAAAACTTGTGGGCAGTGCGAATTCGTACATAAACTACTATAATGTTTCAATTCCTACACAAACTAACAACTGTGTACTAATTACATCAAAATCGTTA
>OVBE01007622.1:0-18244 GCA_900406425.1 Iberis pinnata
TCCACCATCGTCATGTCGAGTTGTTCTACGACTTCTTGTCGGAACATCTCTTAGAAAATAGTATTGTGCGCAATTTGCAGCTTCTTCATTGATGCTTTGCGCCACAATAGAACCCTCGACTCTTCTTAGATTTTTCACCTTTTTCTTCAAGTGGAACATGTACCTCTCAAAGGGGTACATCCACCGATATTGGACCGGTCCACCAAGCTATGTTTCACATGGAAGGTGGATCGTGAGATGTTCCATGACGTCGAAGAAAAATAGTGGGAAAATCTTCTCCAAGTCACAAAGTATCATTGGTATGTTTGACTGTAATGTCGAAGTACCATCAACTTTAAGTGTCCTCTTGCTAAGATCACGGAAGAAAGCTCCGACCGCGGTACGAAATAATAAGAAAACATGTATGAAAATATATATTAAAATGTCAAAGTAAATAGTACAAAATTTTCTACATAATTACCTGCAATGGCCTCGTGAACATCTTTCGGGAGTAGATGCTCAAATGCAAATGGAAGAAGACATTGCATCACCACATGACAATCATAGCTCTTCATTCCAATGAATTTTCCTTCTCCGATATCAACGCAATTCCTCAAATTAGAGGCGTACCCATCGGGGAATTTGACCCTATGAATAATCCAGTCGAAGAACTCAGCCTTTGCATTCTTTGATAATGAAATGCAGGAACTGGACAACTTCCACCGGGGTTGATGTGGAGCTCAGGACGAGAACAAATGTCTGGAAAGTCTAATTTGGACTTCAAATTATCTTCTGTCTTCCCTTGGACATTTAGAACCGTGTTCATTATGTTATCAAAGATGTTCTTCTCCACATGAATCACATCTATGTTGTGCCTCAACAAATGTGTTTCCCAATAAGGCGAATACCAGAATATGCTCTTCTTGTGCCATTTATAATTAATACCCGTATACTCAATGTTGACGTGACCATTTCCACCAATATTGGCATCATTCGTCATAACAACACCATAATCCACCAATTGTTGTAAGAGAGTCGCACCACTTAATTCAGGTGGTGGACCATCAACACATCTTTTCTTCTTGAATAATGTTGTTGATCGACGATATGGATGACCCGGCGGCAAAAACCTTCGGTAAAAATCAAACCAGCATGTTTTCCTTCCATTACTAAGCTGGAAGGAATCAGTGTTATCCGCACAATATGGACATGCTAGTTTCCCGTGAGTTGTACATCCTGATAACATGCCATACGCTGGGAAATCGCTTATCGTCCACATAAGAACCGCACGCATCCTAAAATTTTGTTGCAAAGACACGTCATACGCTTGCTCCCCATGTTTCCATAATGTCTTCAACTCACGTATTAATGGTTGCAAAAACACGTCAAGTGATCGTTTCGGATGTTCCAGACGTGGTACAAGAACTGAGAGATATAGAAACTCTCGGTTCATACACAAAGATGGCGGCAAATTGTATGGTGTCACGATCACTGGCCATAGAAAATATTGTCTACCGTTCTTTTCGAACGGGCTAAATCCATCTGTACATAGTCCGAGATAAACTTTTCTTGGCTCGCATGCAAAATTTGGATAAGTAGCCTGAAAATGCCGCCAAGCTTCTGCATCTGAAGGATGTGCAATCTCTCCCTCGAATCTATGCTCATCATGCCAACTCATTGCCGCAATTGTTCTCTCGTACTAATACAACCTCTTCAACCTATCCTTTAACGGTAAATACCACATCCTCTTGTAAGGCAATGAAACTCTACCGCCTGTATCCTTATACCTTGGTTTGCGACAAAATCTACAAATCGTCTGTGTGTCGTTATGTCTCCAATAGATCATATAATTATCAATGCAGACATCTATAACCTCATACGGCAATCCAAGCCCCACCACAAGTTTCTGAATCTCATAATATGAACCTGGAGCCTTGTCGTCCTCTAGCAAAATATCTCTCAGTAACTTCGCTATTGCATCAACTGCATCTTCAGGCAAGTTATAATCTGTCTTTATACCCATCAACCTACTAGCAGATGATAAAGGCGAGTGTCCATCTCTACATCCACTATATAATGGCTGATTCGGTGCATCTAACATATCAAAAAACCATCGTGCTTCTAAATTTGGTTCTTCGTACGAACGCTAAGCCGTCTCTATAGTCTCTCTATAAATGTCATTAACCATCTGAACCGTAGGTGTAACATAATCTAAATCCGTTCTAGGTTCCTCTATCCTATCGGCCAATGGTTCGCTACCGCTATTACTAGTAACAAGATCAGGTCGTTTGCTAAGACTACTACTAGCAACAATATCATGTTCTTCGACATGCAAATACCAAACCTTATAACTAGGCAAAAAAAAACATTCATATACAAATGATTCCAAACCATATATATTTTGACATTATGCGAATTACGACAAACAAAGCATGGACATAGTAACTTACAACTGCGTTGTGCCCGAGGTTGTCGACATGGTAATTACATGAATTCCATAACACCGGGCGAATACTTGTCGTTCAAAAGGTTCGTATCTGGATCTATTTTCTCCCGATCCATCCATGACTGAAAATATGGAGGATTAGACATTTTTTTGTAAGTTATATGTTGTGAAATGATGAATAATGAAGTTTTGGAACTTTTGGTTTTATAGAATTAATAGTGATGGAATCCTGACGGATATATCCGTCAGTAATTACAAATATAACCGTTGGCAATGGTTATATCAATAGATATGTTGTCAGGTGGGTATCCTGACAGATTTCCTTAGGGATTCCTGACGGATATGTCCGTCAGGAATTATCCGTCAGAAATCCATGAGGAATTTTCTGACGGATTTAGGTCCGTCAGTTTTTTTACTGACGGATATGCATCCGTCAGGATATTCAGAGAAACCTGACGGATTTGCATCAGTCAGTATTTGGCTGTCATTTTTCCACATTTTTTCTTGTAGTGTATGTTTAAATCATTGAAAAGTCGACATGCCGGAGTTGTTATCGGGCATGACTAGAAATCATGTAGGTTTTGCCCGCGCAGGTTCGAATCATGCCGTTCACGTTTTATTAAATGTCTAATTAAGTAACTATTATATTGAAGGGATAGTCTCCTGTTCTAAGCTTATGAGTGTTTCCCGTGAAATAATAAAAGCCATTTTCCATTTTGTTGCATGAACTCTATGAGAATATTTTTTAATTATTTTAAAATTTGCTCCTTGAACTCTACGAATACTATTAGCTTATGTGTTGAATTTTATGTTTAACCAAGTAAACTAAATATCAGTTTTAGTTTATGAGCAACCATAACAAAATATTATAGTTGGTATGTAGTCTTCAATAATGGTTTAAAATATATATTTTGTTTTTTTTTCCCTAACCCGGTAGAATTTATTAAACTGTATAATTTTCACAAAGGTAAATGGTTGGCAAAAGATAGAAAATAACATATAGCTTCTACCTTATTGAGTTTATGTTTCAATCATTCAAAAGTGGACGTACCGGAGTGGTTATCGGGCATGACTAGAAATCACGTGGGCTTTGCCCGCGCAGGTTCGAATCCTATCGTTCACGTTTTATCAAATGTCTAAGTAAGTTTTTGAATTAATATATAGACTTTTTTAAGATTTTGTTTTCACTAATTAAAGTGAGTAATTACTTTTGATTTGAAAATGTTGTTGTCGCACTAAGAAAACATAATAGGATGTAAAATCATAAAGTTTGATCAAGTCACTTAGAACAGTCATGGAATAAATATGCAAAAAATATATATATATATATATGCTAAAATTTCTAAAAATTTATTATTCTACACACCTCTACAATTTATATTGTTGTCAAAATGAAGAACCATAAGAACATAGATCAACTTAAAGTTTTTTTAACACAGTCATAAAATTTGATGGAATAAATACTGACAACAAACTATATGAAAAAGTTCAAAACTAGATTGCTCTACATGTATGAGATTTATGTTTTTTCAAAATGAAGAACACTAAGAATCTAGGTCATCTGAAAGATTGTTGAAATCATTCAAAACATTTGATGCAACAAATATGAAAAGTAAAAAAGTATATGCAAAACAATTTATTTCTTTATATTATCGTTATAATTGATAACACAACAATGCTTTCAAAATCTACAAGAATTGCTGGTAGCATATTGTATTTTGATATTTATACACATATAAAATAAATTACAAGTCCGACCTTAGCTCAGTTGGTAGAGCGGAGGACTGTAGTTGAAGCAGAATATCTTTAGGCCACTTGTTCGAATCCGGTAGGTCGGAATTTTTTTCCTTAAAATCTTATAAATTCGCTTGAATAACCATTTCGAATTTAATAATTCAAAGTTAACCATATTTTATTGTTCAAGTTGCAAAAAATTAATGGTCATAGCAAATATAATTAGGATTATTTTGAACTTGAACTATATATGTTGTATCACAAGCAATCAAATACAAAATCTTATTGTTATAATACCTTTGGGAAAAAGCAATAAAATATAACACAAATGAGTGAACAAAATTTGAATACTATTATATTGAAGGGATAGTCTCTTGTGCTAAGCTTTCCCGTGAAATAATAAAAGCCATTTTCCATTTTGTTGCATGAACTCTATGAGAAAATTTCTTAATTATTTTAAAATTTTCTCCTTAAACTCTATTAATACTATTAAATTATGTGTTGAGTTTTATGTTTTACCAAGTAAACTAAATATAATTTTTTAGTTTATAAGTAACCATAGAAATATTATGTAATTGGTATGTAGTCTTCAATAATGGGAAAATCGCATAAAAAACCTTCAGAGTGTCACTTTCTAACACTTTAAATCTTGGTACTCAACCACTAGCACTTTTAACCTTCAATTTATTAAAAATCGCAATAAAAACCCTAAAAGTGGCAGCCGCCTTACACGCCGTCATTTCCACCGTTTTCTCTAACAGAAAAGTTAACGGCGGCGTTGACTCGCGTTGACTTAAAAAAAAATCAGACAATTCGATTTTTTAATAAAAAATTATAAAAAATTCGAAAAAATCATAAAAAATCATAAAATTTTCAAAATTTTATAAAAAATTTCAAAAAACCTACAAAATTAAAATGATTCATCAATTTAATTTAAAAAACCTAAAAATATTATAATAAAAATTTCAAAAAATTATAAAAAATTATAAAAAATTATAAAAAACTTCAGAAAACTATAAAAAATTTTTAAAAAATTGAAAAAAATCATAAAATTTCAAAAAATAATAAAATTTTTTAAAAATTATAAGAAATCATAAAAATTTCAGAAAATTATAAACATTTTTTAAAAATTGTTAGAAATCATAAAATTGTAAATTATAAACAATTTAGAAGTGATTATTTATTTACATATTATAATAGATCTTCTCTTAATCTTCATACTTTGTTATGTAAAGATGATTTACAGTACAATTAATTCAATAGTTTGCATAGAAAAAGAAAAAAATTCTTCCAACTTTATTTTTGCTAATATATATGGGGATCTAGAACATCACTCTTCATTAAAATCGATTATATATGAACTTAGTTTTTTAAAATGAAATTGATGAATTATTTTATTTTTGTAAGATTTTTGAAGTTTTTATAATTTTTTGAAATTTTATGATTTTTTATAATTTTTTGAAATTTTATTATAATATTTTTAGGTTTTTTAAAATTAAATTGATGAATTATTTTAAATTTTATGTTTTTTGAATTTTTTATAATATTTTGAATTTTTTATGATTTTTATTATTTTTATGATTTTTTAAAATATTTTTTATTAAAAAATCGAATTTTCTGAAGGTTTAAAGTGCTAGAAAGTGACACTCTGAAGGTTTTTTATGCGATTTTCCCCTTCAATAATGGTTTTAGAAGATATATTTTGTTTTGTTTGTCTTTTTTCCTAGCTAACCCGGTAGAATTTATTAAACTATATACTTTTCACAAAAGTAAATGATTGAAAAAAGATAGAAAATAACATATAGCTTCTACCTTATTGAGATTATGTTTCAATCATTCAAAAGTGGACGTGCCAGAGTGGTTATCGGGCATGAATAGAAATCATGTGGGCTTTGTGCTACACCCCAACCCGATTTCCTAAACTGGCCGGACTCACGGCTCAGTTAATCCAAGCCGTGACATGCTTTTAGAGGTTTTCCATACTTAGCCGAATTTTAGCATTTTTCATATTTTCTAAGTCTTTTCTTTTCTTAGTCGATTTTCATGTAATATTCTAAGCGCTTTCAGTTGTCTTTTCTTAAAAACATGCATTCATTCATAGATTCAACGAGTTTAATACAATCAGTCTTTCTACATAAGCTATTACATTGCATTAACCCTTTTTAAAGTTAAATCTACCCAACATGTTTACAACCATCCATTCCTTCCCTTCCTTTGTCTTGATTCTGCGAGCTGTCTCACTCCTTAGCTTTACCTGCGACCACAAATGAGGCATAAGAAAAACTATTGCTTAGTGAGTACGGTTTAATCCGCAACACTTAGCCAACTATTAGATTTTTTCCCTTAGAACTTTTCATTACAGTTTTACTCAACAATTTAGATTAGACTGTCCAGATCATCTGGATTCACCTAGATACATCACCAATCTAACCCACAGTTCGACCAGTCTGTCCTGACTAACCGGATTTAGCTGAATCAGTCACCAGTCTAGTCCAGTACGCTTTAACAGTTCAGCTCACATGGCCATTTCAGTACATTTCGGCTTCATTGCCTTAATAGTTAATTTTCTCGGCATCATTGCCTTTATCAGTTCATGATTCGGCCATTATTCATAAGAATCATGCATCTTGCCATATAGGCTATTTTTAACAGTAAATGGCTTTTACACGCACTCACCTTAACGATTTGGACGAACTCGCTAGATTGCTTCGGGATTCTGCGGTTCATCGACACTTCGGACTGACTGAATTCCTTCTTCTTGGCCAAATTCACGAACTGATCTTCCTTGCTCGAAATTTCTCTCTCTATGCTTAACTTTCTCTCTCTAAGATCGTTTTCTCGCGCAAAGAGATGAAATGAGTCGATCAATTCATTTAAATAGGCGAGATGGCAGTTTTCAGTCAAGCCAACCGCTCCTTCAAACGTCCAATCAGAACATGCCAGCTCATCGATCCGCGGCATTCTTTAGAAAACCGCTTGGGCGCATGATTTCCTATAACTGCCCACATTCTGATGCGAACTGATCTTCGCATTATCGCTCATGCGTGTGTTCACTCGCACACGCATGGCCCGACAGTCCCAATTGGCGATAGACATAACTGCCTTGTCTGAAATCTAACAGTCTCAACTTCCTTGTCCAAATCCGACAAGCTTAACTGCCTTGTCTGGATCCGACCATCATGTCTGGATCGGACGGTTTTCACCAACCATCCGACCAACTTCACCTACTTCCACCAACTTCCACCAACTTTCACCAACCACGCGACCAACCATCCGACCAACTTCTGAAATTCTTGGAATCAGCTCCTTTGACTCGATTTCCACTTGATTGCATGATTTTAGCCTCAATCCTTGACTGAACTCATCCAACTACATTCTCGGATTCCCACTTGATGTGATCTAAGCCGATTATCTGATCTTTGATCTTCGATAAGTCTTGATCAATCTTCCAAATTTGGTCCAAAGATGCTTGTCAAGCATCCCAACCATGTTGCCCATGCATGGTCTAAGGGGGAATTAGCATCATTCGGTCCATCCAACCCAACCAGTCCAGTGCTCAACTACACCCAGCCCCTTATAATACATTAGTGACAATTTGTGGATTGCCACCAGGATACATTACATGTGTTTGAGGAGTCACTGTCTATTTAATTATTATTTATGAAAATTAATAATAAATAGACTTAGACTAAAACTCAATCAATGATGCATCCTTTCTAGAAACCAGTCAATGAACCATGCTTAAACTTAGCATTGTTCTCGAACTGATTTCTATACTTATGCAGTTTTCCGAAAATATTTCCCAACATATAGTCTAAACCTATTTGTTCTAGACTTTCATGTTCTGAACTGGCCGTCCCAGCCATGATTTTGGTTCACGGGCGCTACAACTCTCCCCCCCACTTAGGCTTAATTCGTCCTCGAATTTTTACCTTAGTCTTTCTTAGCCCGAACCACCTTCTGTTTCCCAAACCAATCACCGAACTTAGCCTTCATAAGTTCTTCGGGTTCCCAAGTTGTCTCCTCATCACCTTGGCATTCCCATACAACTTGAACATACTTAACCCGCTTCTTCCTTTTAGTTCTGGTTCTTCTGCCCACTAAGCGAACTGGAATTCCTTCCACAGTAAGGTTTTCCCTTAAGGCTACTGAAATCTCAGTCATATCTTGTCCCGATTAGTGACCTACTTCCTTAGCTGAGATACGTGGAACACATCATGAAACTGGTTCATTTCCTTAGGTAGATCCAGCTTATAGGCAACTACGCCTATTCTTTACAGAATCTTGAATGGTCCCATATACCTTGGATTTAACTTGGCATTTTTGGATGCCCGATCCTTTCCTTTATAGGTGATTGTCTTGAGGTAGACCATGTCACCTACTGTGAATTCAAGCTCTTTTCTTAGCTTATCCGCATAGCTCTTTTGCCTATCTTGAGCTTCCTTTATTTTTATCTTTAGGACTCAGATCTTCAATGTGGTCTGCTCCACAAAGTCCCGGCTATATATGCTTCGCTCCCCCACTTGTGTCCAACACAAGGGAGTTCGGAAAGGCCTTCCATAAAGCGCCTCATAAGGCGACATCTGAATTTTGGCTTGATAACTATTGTTAGAAGCAAACTCGGCCAAATGGAGATAACTCTCCCACTTGCCACCCCAGTCCAGCACACATGCCCTTATCAAATCCTCCAAAGTCTGGATGGTCATTTCGGATTGACCATCAGTTTGGGGATGATAAGCCTTGCTCATGTGTACTTTCATCCCAAACCGCTTCTGAAGTGATCTCCAAAATTCTGAGTAGAACTTGGAGTCACGATCCGAAACAATGCTGGTTGGCACACCATGCAGCCGCACTATTTCCTGGACATACCTCTCAGCTATAACTTCAGAGTTGTCCATCCTGTTTATGGCTAGAAAGTGGGCAAACTTGGTCAGTCTATCCACAATCACCCATATCGCATCTTTGCCTTTTACCATAGGCAATCCGGTTACAAAGTCCGTTGTGATCATATCCCACTTCCACTCACGAATGGGTAGACTTTGCAATAATCCGCTTGGCACTTGATGCTCAGCCTTTACCATTTGACAGGTCTGGCATCCCGCAACCCAACTGGCTACATCCCTCTTCATTCCAACCCAATGGTAGTACCTTTTAAGGTCCCTATACATCTTAGTCGAACCAGGATGTATTGAGAACTTAGACTGATGTGCTTCCTTTAGGATCTGATCCCTTAACTCATGATCCTTTGGAACACACACTCGACCATTCACCAAGATGGTCCCATTACTTGAAGTCTGATATTCTGAATGCTCATTCTTCGAAGCTTTAACCAACTCCTCATCTTTTTCTTGGGCCAACCTGACCCTTGTCAACAAATCCGCTTGATCTACCGCACCCAATCCCAAAGGCTCTATCTCTGCGGTTAAGGTACAAAGTCTTAAGGATCCAACCATTCCGACTAAGCCTTCCAAGTCATTTTTCAGCAGCCGAAGCTACTCTTTTCCGGCTTAATGCGTATGCGACCAGATTTGCATTTCCCAGATGGTAGGCAATATCTAAGTCATAATCCGCAACCAACTACATCCAACGCCTCTGTCTTAGGTATAACTCAGACTGGGTGAAAATGTACTTGAGGCTTTTGTGTTCCATGAACACTTGGACCTTCCCCCCATAAAGATAGGATCGCCAAATCTTCAAGGCAAACACAACTACTGCCATTTCCAAATCATATGTTGGATAGTTTTCTTCATGCTTCCTCAACTGTCTTGATGCATAAGCTATCACTTTCCCTTGTTGCATGAGCACACGGCCCAAGCCAATCAGTGATGCATCAGCGTAAACCATAAATGGCTCATCTAGTATCGGCAATGCCAATACATGAGTGCTAGTTAGCATATCCTTAAGCTTCATGAAGCTTCCTTCAAATTCGCTTCCCCAAACGAATGGAACATCCTTTCCAGTCAGTTTAGTCATTGGCTGAGCCATGCTGGCAAAGCCTTTGACGAACCGTCTGTAATATCCAGCCAAACCCAAGAAACTTCTTATTTCCAAGGCATTCTGAGGTCTCGGCCAATCCTTGATTGTCGTGATCTTTTCCGGATCAGCTGATACTCCCTTATCAGAAACGACATGGCCCAAAAAGTCAATCTCCTGCTGCTAGAAACTGCACTTGCTCAACTTAGCATGCAACTTGTGTTCCCGCAACCGATTCATCACCACCCTTAAGTGATTTTCATGTTGTTCACGAGTATTTGAATAAATGAGAATATCATCAATGAAGATGATAACAAACTCATCTAAACAGTCCCTAAACACGCCATTCATGAGCTTCATGAAGGCTGCCGGTGCATTAGTTAGCCCAAACGGCATAACCACGAACTCGAAGTGACCATACCTTGTCCTAAAGGCGGTCTTCCTGATATCATCTTCCTTGATAGGAATTTGATGGTAACCAGATGCAAGATCTATCTTTGAGAACCAAGTTGCACCTCTCAACTGGTCTAGCAATTCGTCAATTCGAGGCAAAGGGTACTTGTTCTTGATAGTAACCCTGTTCAGCCCCCAATAATCGATGCACAACCTAAAACTGCTATCCTTCTTCTTGACAAACAAGACTGGTGCGCCCCAAGGTGAACTGCTTGGCCGCACAAATCATTTTTCCATCAATTCGCTTAGTTGCTTTTTCAGTTCAGCCATCTCGGCCGGAGCCATCCGGTAAGGCGCTTTGGACAATAACGCTATTCCCGGTTCCAGCTCAATGGTGAACGGATCGTCTCGATGCGATGGCAAACCAGTCAATGCTGTGAACACGTCGTCAAATTCTTGCACCACTGGAATGTCTCCCAGCTCCACATCTTGCCCAACTTCCACAGTCTGGATAGTGGCCAAGTACGCCTCACAACCCTTGTTGATCAGCTTCTCCGCTTGAGATCACAAGACTTCCATTTGTTGGCCATATTCCTTGATACTCCAACATGCCTTGGTCAGTTTCGAACTTGATCTTGCCTCAATGACAGTCTAGATGCGCTTTGTGCTTTTCCAGCCAATCCATAACAAGGATCACATCATAAGACTTCATCGGAAAAACGATCAGATCGGCTGGAAGGGTCAAGCGATCGATCTTCACTAGTACATTCAGTATCTTCCCGGAAGTTTCCTTGATTTGGCCTCACGCAACCTTAACCAAACCATGCTCAAACTCATGTTCCTACTGAAACATTCCAGGACCAACCAGATCCGGACTCACGAAACAGTGAGATGCTCTCGAATCAAACAGTACATGGGTTGCCAAACCACCCATGCTTATAGTCCCTACACATTCACCCCTAATGAAAGGTTCCATTAAACTTTCTAATTTTAATTTAAGCACACATTTCGATTTAGAGATTTAAAGATGAGTGATAGGACTCACTAGTGATCGGCTTAGCGTTTGTGCTTGGTCCCGCTTCCTCCTCAACCATTGAGTAAACTCTAGGAATTATGGCTTGCCTTTTTGGTGGTGGTGGCAGACCTTCACTTTCCGGTTTCCCAGTCTCTTGCACCAACTTGGGACAATATGGCTTGATATGTCCCGCTTCACCACAATAGTAACACACCTTAGGAGTGTTCTCTCTGTTCTGACCAGTTGTCTTAGGATCCTATTCTGGGCAGTCTTTAACCTGATAGTTAGCGCTTCCGCATCTATGACATGCCTTAGATCCAGCCCAACATTCACCAAAGTGATTCTTCCCACAATTTGAGTATTTCGGTTTCTTTCCTGATCCGCTAGTCTTATCGAACTTCCTCCTTTTATTTCCAGAGTTGTTCACGACCGTACCATGCACCATTGTCACTTCCTTACCAAGCATCTTTGCTTCTTCCACCATACCGGCTTCAAGCATCGCAGCTTTCTTAACCAACTGCCCAACGGATGAGTAATTTTGAACCATATGTCGGTTCTTAATCTCAATCCTTAATCCCCTCATGAACCTGCGAACTTGGACTTTCTCATCATCCAGTTCACGTCCAACATACTTCCTTAGACAATTAAATTCCACCTCATACTCCTGCACACTCTTTGTGCCTTGATGCAATTCCAGGAATGCACCTTCCAAACGATCAAAGACTTCCTGTGGAAAGTACTTTTCCTTGAACTTCTCCACAAACTTAGCCCAAGTGTTGATATGCCTTCTTGCTGAAGCACCCAACCACCAAACATGTGCATCTCCCTTTAAGTAATGCACCGCGATATCCATCTCGAATCCATCTGGACAACGTATGGATTCAAAGTTCCTTTTCATCCTAGACACCCACATATCCGCTTCTATCGGATCCGTTCCTCCAGAGAAGAACTTAATGCCTAGTTTCTGCATGTGATCCATCACATTCAGATATGAAGGACCTTTCCCAGCTTGAACTCCTTCTTCAACCAGTACGAACCGGTTTTCAACTCCCCCAGCCGGAGGCTGTTCATAATTCGGCGGGTTCTGTCCATTTGAACCCGCATTACCCACTCCGGGTAAGTGTTCTAGCACATGTGCTAGTAACATCAGTACGGCATCAAGGCCTGTTGGTGCACCACCAACTACAACATTCCCAACAGGAGGAACATTCGCATTTCCCCGAGCATTCAGGTTTTCTGCAGGGTTCCCAATGTTTCCCGAATTCTCGGAGTTCTCATCTCTGATAGTGGTTTGTTTCCTACCACGGTTACTTCTTGCCATCTGCAAACAGTTTTATTCGTAAGTTAGCCACACGAGCAACTTTTCTTCAGTCACAATTTGGCAGTGAGAAGTCTTACCGCGGTCAAGGCAACATGAAGGATGGATTTCAACCCAAAAACCCAAACAATACTAGAAACGTAATCGCTCTGATACCAATTTGCAACACCCCAACCTGATTTCCTAAACTGGCCTGACTCACGGCTCGGTTCATCTAAGCCGTGACATGCTTATAGAGGTTTTCCATACTTAGCCGAATTTTAGCCTTTTTCATATTTTCTAAGTCTTTTCTTTACTTAGTCGATTTTCATGCAATATTCTAAGTGCTTTCAGTTGTCTTAACTTAAAAACATGCATTCATTCATAGATTCAACGAGTTTAATACAATCATTCTTTCTACATAAGCTATTACATTGCATTAACCCTTTTTAAAGTTAAATCTACCCAACATATTTACAACCATCCATTCCTTCTCTTCCTTTACCTCGATTCTGCGAGCTGTCTCACTCCTTAGCTTTACCTGCGACCACAAAGGAGGCATAAGCAAAACTATTTCTTAGTGAGTACGGTTTAATCCGCAATACTTAGCCCAACTATAAGATTTGTTCCCTTAGAACTTTTCATTACAGTTTTACTCAACAGTTCAGATTAGATTGTCCTGATAATCTGGATTCACCGAGATCATCACCAATCTAACCCACGGTTCGACCAGACTGCCCTGACTAACCAGATTCACCCGAATCAGTCACGAGTCTAGTCAAGTACGCTTTAACAGTTCGGCTCACATGGCCATTTCAGTACATTTTAGATTCATTGCCTTAACAGTTAGTTTTCTCGGCATCATTGCCTTTATCAGTTCATGATTCGGCCATTATTCATCCGAATCATGCATCTTAGCCACATAGGCCATTTTTACCAGTAAACGGTTTTACTAGCCTTAGACAGTCACAAAGAAAGTCTAAACAGTTCTACACGCACTCACCTTAACAATTTGGACAAACTGACTGGATTGCTTCGGGATTCTGCGATTGATCGGCACTTCGGACTGACTGAATTCCTTCTTCTCGGTGAAATTCACAAACTGATCTTCCTTGCTCAAACTTTCTCTATCTATGCTTAACTTTCTCTCTCTAAAATTGTTTTCTCGCGCAAAGAGATGAAATGAGACGATCAAGTCATTTAAATAGGCGAGATGGTGGTTTTTTCAGTCGATCCAACCGCTCCTTCAACCGTCCAATCAGAACATGCCAGCTCATCAATCCGCGACATTCTTCAGAAAATTGGGCGCATGATTTTGCATAACTGCCCACGTTCTGATGAAAACATCAGTTCGTATAACCGCTCATGTGCGTGTTCACTCGTACACGCATGGCCCGACAGTCCCAACTGCCAACAGACATAACTGCCTTGTTCGAATCCGATAGTCTCAACTGCCTTGTCCGAATCCGACAAGCTTAAATGCCTTGTCCGGATCCGACCATTCTATCCGGATCCGACGGTTTTCACCAACCATCCCACCAACTTCACCTACTTCCACTAACTTCCACCAACTTTCACCAACCACGCTACCAACCATCCGACCAATTTCCTAAATTTTCGGAATCAGCTCCTTTGACTGGATTTCCACTTGATTGCATATTTTAGCTCAATCCTTAACTGAACTAATCCAACTACATTCTGTTTCCCACTTGATCTAATCTAAGCCGATGATCTGATCTTCGATCTTCGATAAGTCTTGATCGATCTTCCCAATTCGGTCCAAAGATGCTTGTCAAGCATCCCAACCATGTTGCCCATGCATGGTCTAAGGGGGAACTAGCATCATTCGGTCCATCCAACCCAACCACTCTAGTGCTCAACTACACCCACCCCTATAATACATTAGTGACAATTTTTGGATTGCCACCAGGATACATTACATGTGTTTGAGGAGTCACTGTCTATTTAATTATTAATTATGAAGATTAATAATAAATAGACTTAGACTGAAACTCAATCAATGATGCATCCTTTCCCGAAATTAGTCAAGGAACCATGCTTAAACTTAGCATTGTTCTCGAACTGATTTCTATACTTAGGCATTTTTCTGAAAAATTTCCCAACATATAGTCTGAACCTCTTTGTTCTCGACTTTCATGTTTTGACATGGCCGTCCCGACAATGATTTTGGTTCACGGGCGCTACACTTTTCCCGCGCAGATTCGAATACTGCCGTTCACGTTTTATAAATTGTCTAATTAAGTAAGTTTTTGAATTAATATTTAGAGACTTCTTTAAGATTTATTTTTCACTAATAAAAGTGAGTAATTACTTTTGGATTAGATAAATGTTGTTGTAGCAATGAGGACCCATAATATGAAGGAAAATCATAAAGTTTGATCAAGTCACTTAGAACACTTTATGGAATAAATATGCAAATAAAACCTATATGCTAAAAACTCTAAAAATTTATTATTCTACACACCTCTAAGATTTATATTGTTGTCAAAATGAAGAACCATTAAAGTGTTTTTTTAACTCAGTCATAAAATTTGATGCAATAAATATGCAGAACAATAAATGTATGAAAAAATTCAAAACTTGATTGCTCTACACATATGAGATTTAGGTTTTTCAAAATGAGGAACACTAAGAATCTAGATCATCTTAAAGTTTGTTAAAGTCATTCAAAATACTTGATGCAACAAATTTGCACAGTAAAAAGTATATGCAAAACAATTTATTTATTTATATTATCGTTATAATTGATAACACAACACTACATCCGTCATGTTTCTGTGGACTAAAAAATGACCGCCAAATACAGTTGGATACAAATTCGTCAGGTTTCTATGGACATCCTGACGGAAACCTGACGGCTGCTTATCCGTCAGTAAAAAAACTGACGGACATACATCCGTCAGGAATTTCCTGATCGATTCATGACGGATCTTTCCTGACGGACATATCCGTCAGGATACCCACCTGACAACATATCCGTTGATATAAATGTTTCCAATGGTTATATTCCTAAGTCCCGACGGATATGTCCGTCACGATTTCGTCACTAATAATTCTATAAAACCAGAATCCCCACACCTTCATTATTTATCATTTCACAACATATAGCTTACAAAAAATTCTAATACTCCATATTTTCGATCATGGATGGATCGGGAAAAAATAGATCCAGATACAAACCTTTTGAACGACGAGTATTCGCGCGGTGTTATAGAATTCATGGAATTAGTATGTCGACAACCTCGGGCACAACGCAGTCGTAAGTTACTATGTCCATGCTTTGTTTGTCAGAATACTCATAATGTCAAGATAGATATGGTTTGGAATCATATGTATCTGAATGGTTTTATGCCTAGTTATAAGGTTTGGTATATGCATGGCGAAGAACAAAATATTGTTGGTAGTACTAGTCGTAGGGAACGACATGATCTTGTTGCTAGTACTAGCAGTAGCGAACCATTGGCCGATAGGATAGAAGAACCTAGAATGGATGTTGATTATGTTTCACCTACGGTTCAAATGGTTAATGACGTTTATAGAGAGACTATAGAGACGGCTCAGTGTTCGTACGAAGAACCAAATTTAGAAGCACGACGGTTTTTTGATATGTTAGATGCAACGAATCAGCCATTATATAGTGGATGTAGAGATGAACACTCGCCTTTATCATCTGCTAGTAGGTTGATGGGTATAAAGATAGATTATAACTGGCCTGAGGATGCAGTTGACGCAATAGAAACGTTAGTGAGAGATATCTTGCCAGAGGACAACAAGGCTCCAAGTTCATATTATGAGATTCAGAAACTTGTGGCGGGGCTTGGATTGCCGTATGAGGTTATAGATGTCTGCATTGATAATTGTATAATCTATTGGAGACATGACGACACACGGACGAGTTGTAGATTTTGTCACAAAACAAGGTATAAAGATACAGGCGGCAGAGTTTCAGTGCCTTACAACTGGATGTGGTATTTGATGCAATGAGATGACATGTTGAGCTTAGATTCTAAGGAGATATTGCACATCCTTCTGATGTAGAAGCTTAGTGGAATTTTCAGGCTACTTATCCAGATTTTGCATGCGAGCCAAGAAAAGTTTATCTCGGACTAATTACAGATGGATTTAGCCAGTTCGGAAAGCACGGTAGATAGTATTCTCTATGGCTAGTAATCGTGACACCATACAATTTTCCGCCATCTTTGTGGATAAACCGAGAGTTTCTATATCTCTCAGTTCTTGTACCAGGGTCGGAACATCCGAAACGATCACTTGACGTGTTTTTGCAACCATTAATACGTGAGTTGAAGACATTATGGAAACATGGGGAGCAAGCGTATGACGTGTCTTTACAACAAAATTTTAGGATGCGTGCGTTTCTTATGTGGACGATAAGCGATTTCCCAGCTTATGGCATGTTATCAGGGTGGAAAACTCACAGGAAACTAGCATGTCCATATTGTGAAAATTAAGATTTCGTAAATTTAACCTTTCTGATGCAGGTGACTAAAGGAAAGTCATTCATGTTTATATGTAATTAGGATTCAAACCCTAAATCCTATATCCAAACCCTAAATCAAACCCTAAACCCTATTTGTCGTTTTATGACGGATTCCTTATGGTTATCCGTCAGGAATCCATAAGTAATGATTGTTCATTGGCGCGTATAAACCCCCAAAAAATTGAAATCTGAATGAAAATTTAATTTTTTTTTTCATTACTAAGGGATTCCTGACGGAAATATCCGCCAAGATTTCATTATAAAAATTTCCAGACTCTTCTTCTCCCTCATTTCCACCCGAGACAACAAAAAAACTCTGGCGATTTCCGGCGATTCACGGCAATTTCAGGCGTTTTCCGGCGACGAAACTTCAAAAATACATCATATAATCAAGCAAATGGCTAATCCAAGGTATATTTTTGAGTTTTTAGGTTGATTTTGGTTGTGTTAGGGTTTTAGGAAATTTAGAAAAATTTGATTTTGGAAAGTGATTTGTGTTTAGAATGTGTTTAGGGTTGGGTTTAGAGTTGAACTTTAGGATTTGAATTGTGTTTAGGGTTGAAATGAGATTTTTTTTTGTTAGTTGAACTGGTGTTTAAATTGATTTAGGGTTTAAATGATTTAGATTTTATGTTAGGGTTGATAAGATTTTGATTAGTGTTAAAAATGTGTTAAAGGTTAATTATCATATTTAATTTAATTATTATAAAATTTATTTAAATTAATTTTTTGTTTTATTTAATTTATGTTAGGTAAATAATTATAAAAACTAACACTTATATTTTTTTAAAATTTTGTTATAATTAATATTTAATATAATGAAATTAACACTAATTTTATTTATATTAATTAGAATTATAAAAATTAGAATTATATTAATCAAATTTA
>OVBE01007623.1:0-18244 GCA_900406425.1 Iberis pinnata
ATTGAGTGCGAGGGATATCAGGGCGAGCCGTAAAGAGAGCCCTATAAGTAGTCTAGGAAATGGTCCGGAGAGGGGACCGAAAAACTTCTGTAAAACTTTGCTATTACTTGAGAAAACTTGTAGAAACTTAAGAGATATCAATAAAAGTTATCATTTCTTTACATTCATTATAATCAAATTCGGTGTGAGGAAAATCTTGCTCTCACACATGGGAAAATGTTTCTCCACCAAAAACAAGAAAACATTTTTTTCCGCCGAGAACGCGAAAACAGATTTTTCTTAAAAAACACGAAAGCCCACCAAAAAACGCATAACCACATTTTCCCGACAAAAACGCGAAACCACGTTTTCCGACAAAAAAAGCAGAAACACGTTTTTTGCCAAAAACAAGGAAATAATTTTTAGCAACACAAAACCAATTTCGACATTTTTTTGCGGGAAAATACGTTCCACTTTTCTGGCGAGAAACCCTATTTCCGCATTTTTGGCAAAAAATTGATTTTGCGCGTTTTTGGCGAAAAATCGCGTTCCCGAGTTGTGGAGGATAATCACATTCATGTTCTGTGTTTTTGGCGAAAATCGCGTTTCTGCGTTTTTGGCTAAAGATCATGTTTCCGTGTTTTTGGCGGAGAATCGTGTTTCTTTGTTTTTGGCGAAAAATCACATNTTCGCGTTTCCGCATTTTTGGTAAGAAATTGCGTTTCTACATTCTTTGCAGAAAAAATTATTTTTGTATTTTTGGCGAAAAATCGTGTTTCTTTGTTTTTGGCAAAAAGTCGTGTTTCTATATTTTGGTTGAGAATCGCGTTTCCGATTGCTTATGTATTTTTGGCCGAAAACTGTTTTTGTATTTTTTGGCTAAAAATCGTGTTTCTATATTTTTAGATGAGAATCGCGTTTCTACGTTTTTTTCGAAAATTTGTGTTTCCATATTTTTTATGCGAAAACCAAGTTTACAATTTTTTTGAATTAATTTAGATTTTGCATCCAAACTCTATTTTTTGGATATAAAATATCTAGATATTTTGAATATCTAAAATTAATATCCAGATTTTGTATCTATATATTAATTTTAAATGGACCAAACGAATAATATCTAAATATTTGTATCTAGATATAATATCCAAATGCACAAACGAGAGAATTAATGGTAAAATGACATATTTAAAAAATTGCATATTAAACCAAAGAACTAGATATTAATTTCTTAGTTATAGTCTATAAAAAAGTTATTAAGTGGTATTATCCATATATTAATATTTCATAAAATATACTATTTAGTGGTTTATTTTAGCTGGAATTTTTGATAAAATGTTTAAAATTTAGAAGAAATTTCACATATATATGTATATATATACATATTTAAATAAATTGTTATTAATCACAATTATTGTTATTAAACAGAGCAGATCAATTCACAATATATTACAAATATTAATTTTTATATTCTCTTAGCACATAAACCGTGTATATCATCTCGTAGTGGCAGTAGGTAGTAAATAATTAAGTAATTAACATAATGATAAAGTTATAAAAGGGACTTTGGAAAAAAAACAGAGTGATAATTGATTAAAAAGATAAGATAATAATAATAATTAGAAACAAGGGTTTAAGGACTGTCACTGCGTCTTCAAGCGATAGCCACAATCTCCTTCTCAAGAGCAGACCCACTTGCGTCTAACGACAAATTTCGCCACCATAAACCCTATTTTATCTTCGCGCCTACTGAAAATCTTCAAGCTGGGTAGATTATCTTCACTTATGGCCATGGGGGTTTCCTTTACCTCCCACAATAACCCTCTTCTTCGCCACTTATCTCCTCCTTCTTCTCGTGTACCTTTCTTCCTCGTGCCTTGCCGTCGAACCCTTCTAAGGTTTTCACTTTCTTCATCTCTTTCTTCGTCGTGACTGCCCTTTTTTTTTACAGGTTTAGTTTATGTGTTTCTTCAGACGTTACTTGATCAATATTCTGTTTCGTAACTTTTAGGGGTTTTAGGCTTAATTTGTTCTTATGTGTTTGATTTTTCAAGCTGGTTAATGATATCGAGGAAAGGTAATTACTTTTGTTGAGAATTGATGTGCTCTGTTTCTTAGTTTTAAGCTCAGTCATGTTTAATTGAATTTTCAGGAAAGTAGCTTCCTCTGAAGTAAATGTCGGTTATTCAACTACCACAGTTTGTCATGGAATTCAACATTCAGGTCATCAACGGTCGTCTTCTGTTGTGTTTACCGGAGAGTGGATACTTCAATCTGAACCTAACAAGGCAAGGATGGTTCCAAAGATTAACAAAGTTGGAAATCAAACGGAAGTCGGCGAGACAGTTCCCGGAACTGTAAGTGCTTGGAAGGAAGAAGCTAAGAAGTTTAGAGAAAGAAATGGTCAAATTGTTAGAAACCTCGATGACGGTTATTATTTCAATGGACCTGTACCAGTTGCACCTGAGGCTTCTTCTTATGGATTCAAGCCCAGAGGTAACAGTACTGCTACGCTCCATAAAGAATCTATGGGTGTTATGCAATCTGGACATGTTGTGACATTGCCAAGGAAGAATCTGGAGGTTGGGACAAACGTAGATGTGACACTTGAAGGAGATGGAAAACAGAAACCTCTTATAAACGGAATATCTTCTGGTAGTGTAAGTAATGAGAATCTATTGACTATTCCCAAAGTGGAGACTAGCACTGAATCTTCGAAAGTCCGTGAAAACCTCAGCAAAGTATTTGACAAGGTTCTGATTGTTGATAATGTGTCCGCTGCGAAGAACACTGTGGCCAAGCTTGTAAACCAATATAGAAGTCTTGTACATTCATGCGATACAGAGGTGAGCTGCTTTTTTCTATTTAAGTTGCCATCCTCGCAGCTTTATACAATTGGAAATTTAGATTATTTTGTAATGCTTTGTTACTTGCTGATGCTTATAGGTATCCGGTATTGAGGTGAAGGACGAAACACCTGTTGACCATGGTCAGTTGATATGTTTCAGTATCTATTGTGGGTCAGAAGCAGATTTTGGGAATGGGAAATCGTGCATCTGGGTAGATGTTCTTGGTGAAAATGGTAAGGAGGTGTTGGCTGAGTTTAAACCCTATTTTGAAGACTCATCCATCAAAAAAGTGAGTTTCAATTATAAATTATGTCACTTGTTCTCTGTTTTAGTGTGAAGACTTTTTTGGCTATCCTTAGTTAAACTTGAGGGTTGGGTTTCTTCATTTCAGGTATGGCACAACTACAGTTTTGATAGCCACATTATTAGGAATCATGGAATTGAGCTTTCTGGTTTCCACGCCGACACAATGCACATGGCAAGATTGTGGGATTCTGCGAGACGGACAGAGGGTGGTTATTCACTTGAAGCGCTTACAAGAGACCCAAAAGTTCTTGGCGCCGCGCAGACAAAGGAGGAAGCAGAGTTCCTTGGTAAAATTTCAATGAAGACTATTTTCGGCAAGAGAAAGCTGAAAAAAGATGGAACAGAAGGGAAAATTGTTGTCATTCCTCCTGTTGAAGAGCTTCAGTTAGAAGATCGAGAGGCTTGGATTTCTTACTCTGCCTTGGATGCGATTAGCACTCTAAAGCTCTACGAGAGTATGACAAAGAAACTGCAATTGAAGCAATGGCATCTTGATGGAAGACTAATTTCAGGAAGAACAATGTTGGACTTTTACCATGAGTTCTGGCAACCGTTTGGTGAACTTCTTGTTAAAATGGAAGCAGAAGGAATACTAGTAAATAGGGAATATCTTGCTGAGATTGAGAAAGTAGCCAAAGCAGAACAAGAAGTTGCTGTAAAGAGGTTTCGGAATTGGGCTTCTAAGTATTGCCCTGATGCAAAGTATATGAATGTTGGCAGTGACACGCAACTTCGTCAGCTCTTCTTTGGTGGCATTACGAACAGGTATTCTTCTACTTTTCGACGGAATTGGGCCTATAAGTACTTGGTTTGATGGATGCTATACATTCTGTCTATTTTCTTTGACAGTGTGAATCATGAAGTGCTTCCATTTGAAAAGCTTTTCAAAATCCCCAATATTGATAAAATTATTGAAGAAGGCAAAAAAGCACCTACGAAGTTCCGAAACATTAAACTGCATAGGATTAGCGATACTCCACTGTCAACTGAAAATTTCACTGCCACTGGTTGGCCTTCTGTTGGTGGGGATACTTTGAAAATCATAGCTGGGAAAGTTTCTGCCGAATACGACTTTATGGAGGATGTTTCAGATATTTCTCTAGAAGAAATAGCTGAAGATGACAATGCTGATGCTGCTACTCAAGTACAGTTGAAGACAGATATTGAAACCGACATATCTGCTTACGGAACAGCATATGTTGCATTTGGAGGAGGTGAAAGGGGAAAAGAGGCATGTCATGCTATTGCTTCATTATGTGAAGTTTGCTCTATAGATTCTTTGATCTCAAATTTCATTCTTCCATTACAGGTATTCCCGAATTCCGAGCTGCAATTTCTTTCCCTTCAGGTTGATGTTTATATGATTGTTTTTGTGACAGGGAAGTAATGTATCAGGCAAAGATGGTCGTGTCCATTGCTCCCTGAATATCAATACAGAAACTGGACGGTTATCAGCTAGAAGGCCAAATTTGCAGGTATCAATATATTGACTGTCACGAATCTTATGATATTGTTATTGCATCTTCATTTGTTTACTAAAGTTCTTCTTCTTTCACTAGAATCAACCTGCGTTGGAGAAGGATCGATACAAGATACGTAAAGCGTTTGTAGCATCGCCTGGGAATTCTCTCATTGTTGCTGATTATGGACAGGTGAAATTGAATTCTTTGGTAGTTGTAGAGACTTTTATAAGGGCATTAAGCTGGTTTAGTTGTTGACTGTGATTCTTTTCTCTATCTTCAGCTGGAGCTTAGAATTCTAGCACATCTTGCTGGTTGCAAAAGTATGATGGAAGCTTTTAAAGCAGGAGGAGATTTCCACTCTAGGACAGCTATGAATATGTATCCACATATTCGTAAAGCCGTAGAAAATGGAGAAGTGATCCTTGAATGGCATCCACAACCTGGTGAAGATAAACCACCAGTGCCATTGTTAAAGGATGCCTTTGCATCCGAGAGGAGAAAAGCTAAGATGCTTAACTTTTCAATTGCATATGGGAAAACTGCGATCGGGCTTTCTAGAGATTGGAAGGTAATACAATATTTACTGTTGGAGCTAATTGGTTGTGATAAAAACATGCTTTAATGTGTGAGAAAGCTACATTTTTTTTTTCTCATTCTAAAGGTCTCAACGGAAGAAGCTCAAGAGACAGTGAATCTATGGTACAATGACAGACAAGAAGTAAGGAAATGGCAAGAACAGCGTAAGAAAGAAGCAATAAGAGATGGCTATGTACTTACTTTGTTAGGTAGGGCACGTAGATTTCCAGCATATAAGTCTCGTGCTCAGAAGAATCATATCCAAAGAGCAGCTATCAACACTCCAGTGCAGGTTTTCATTTTGCTAATTTCCTTTGATATTCTGTCAATTTCAATTCTGAGCATCGGTGATCCCGAATTACAGGGAAGTGCAGCTGATGTTGCAATGTGTGCAATGTTGGAAATATCTGTAAATCAACGATTAAAGGATCTTGGTTGGAAATTGCTCCTACAGGTAAGACCTAAACTGGATGCAATCTGTGACTGATTGATTATAAGCTCACTTTTGGCCTTTGTTCGATTGAAACAGATTCACGATGAAGTAATCTTGGAAGGACCAATGGAGTCAGCGGAAATCGCTAAGGATATAGTTGTGGACTGCATGTCGAAACCCTTTAACGGAAAGAATATTCTGTCGGTTGATCTATCGGTTGATGCAAAATGTGCTCAGAACTGGTATGCTGCTAAATAAGCTTAAGAGGGTTCTGACGACTATAAGGGATTGTTTGGCTAGTAGATTTGGCTTTGGAGGCTCTAGTTTTTTGTTGTACAGTGAGTGGTCTGTAAATCTAATCATCTAACTTGACGAAATGTTCCTCTCTATCTAACCTTTTAGAGATATTCTTCAAAAGTTGTCTTTAAACAACCTCCTCGAGAGTCCTTATATTTTTGTGATTTTACCATTCCTCAATTTCGTTTTTTTTTTTATCCCTTCTTTGAATGAAAAGAATCATATCTGATGAAGAACACACTTTTTACAGATTCACAAGTTAAAGAATCATGTATCTATACAGTGTTTATTGTTTTGTAACATTTACCTGTCGAAATGTTGAAGCTCAATGGTCCAGTTAGATGCTAATTGAACCAAAAGATTATCAGGAGCTAAACCTTCCCAGTCTTCAGGAGGATCTATTGTTGAAGAAGCTTCATGTAGATTCAACAAAAGTTCCTTCTTTAACTCCAATGGTATTTCCATAAACTCTGATCCATTTTCTTCACTTACTTCTACCAGCTAGAGAATATATCACAGACGAAGATAGCATTACGATCAGAGTTAATTCAAATATCTTAGAGAGAAAGGGAAGAATCTTGTTACCTGTTGAATCCAAGATAAACAGATATCAAACAGAGTATGATCCAGAAGAAACTGTGCTATAAAATGGAGAACTTCGTTTCCAATATCACTTGAGAGTTGATCAAGAACAGGACCAGTTTTGTCCATTAACTTGATAAGTAAAAGATCGTCTTCGGTTGATAATACCTCAGCAAATGCAGAATCAGTATCACCAACTCGAATCGCATGCATTGCATTACTCCAGCATGTCCAGAGAGGGTCTCGCTCTTGTCTTCTTCCATGACCATTATCATCATCTTCTTCCATTATTGCTTCTGCTTCGGGCATAGTTACTCGCCTTTTCCTTGATGATGCTCCTCCACACTCTTCTCCAGCTACACGTATTGCTTCAAGAGTAGCTTCATCTTTTGAAGCTTGCCATACACTTCTAGCAGAAGGTCCTTCACCTAGTCTTATAGGTACAGAGTTTTTGTCCCAAGCTCTTCTACTGTTACCTGACCTCTCAGAGTCTATAGGGCCAGTGCTACGTATCTTTCTTGAACTATTCTTAGCGTTTCTTGAAGAAACTACATAGGTAGGACTAGCCCACTCTTCTACATCAGACATCCATGATGCAGCTGCTTTTCCCATAGCATCTGATTGTATATACATTTCCCTTGACATCTCTTCTACGATCCTCTCAAGACCTCTAACACGGTTCTCTAGACTTATCATACCATCATGTGAACCACCCATGAAAGCCTGCAAATATAAGAAGATTGGAGCCGTTATAAAGCGAATCACTATTGATTTGAAATTAGAACAGTACCTGCAACATGTTCATTATGTGGGTTTGTTGTTTCTCCAAGTGAAGTAACTTTCTCTGTAAATATGGCCAATTCCCTCTGTTATTAGATGCTTCCACAAGGATTTCTTCGATCTGATCTTCATCAAATGCTCTTAACCTTGATTCGCCTCCATTCGTAGTTTCATCCACCAATCTTTCTCTTGTAAAATCTCCAAAATGTCTTTGTTTGGGCTGGACACCTGCTGTTCTGTACAAACCTTTTGACCTACTCCTCGATGCTGAAGTATTGGCATCTGATTCATCTTCTGTATTTGAGTTCGACGAATTCTTTGGCCTACAGGGAAGAATAACTTCAACCGGCATTTCACCAGAACCTCTTTCTTCCAATTTCTGGAAAAACTCTGGGTTAAGATCTTTGCCAGTTAACTGAGGTGCTTTTTTCCTCAAAATGAGAACTGCTTTCGAAATGGAGTCTGAGTTACTGCTCAAATCATCAGAAGAGCCTTGCATCATCGGTCCTGCTCTATTCTTTTGCTCATCTTTCTGGTCATCAGATGTCCCAGATTTACCATTCTCAGCAATGTTTTTCCAGGCGTTCAGTGCTTCAGACAAGCTTTCTCTAACAGGTTTTATCTGCAAGCCAAAAAATATAGCCACTTTTCGGAATTATGCATAAACAAAATGTAGGAAAATGTAACAGTGTGATTCCAGTCTAGTAGTTTCCTTTCTTAATCAATAGATGAAAGTGTCTCAATCAAAATATCTTTTATTGTTCTCTATCAGGTAGCGAGCCAAAACATATCTTTTTGGTCAAAAGAAAAACACACGTAAGGTTATACTTTCCCACATAGGAATTAAAATGCACAACGAATATCTGCTGAAGCAACACAAGTCTTATTTTACTCGAAGCTTGTATGCCTTTGGCTCTATATAACTTATTAGAAAAGTATAACACAGCTAATGGCGCGCACATAAGGTTCTAGAGTCAAGAAAAAAGAATGCGATATATGCCAAACTATTCCTCTTCTAGGAAGACTACAAGACAAAACCATAGCTGTTGCTAACAGTTATAAGCTACAAAGGTAATTGTGAAAACGTGCAGAAGCATTCTTTAAAAATATTCACACGACTTTATTTTCACGAAAAAGATATGATAACTGGAGTCACCTTATCAAAGCGATAAGCTTCAAGAGCTGTAAGAGTGGAATCCGTTTTGTCTGCAACCAAACTGCTTGAATGTACAGCCAAGGAGATTAAGGTATCTGCAGCTGCCTTACGAGTAATCCAATCTGTACATTTAAGACACTCATGGATGCTGTGTAGCAATGATTCCAAGCTCTGGGGTGCAATAGCTCCAACCTGCAAGAATATAATAGCACAATAAGTATGTTATTCATAGAGAACATACACTAGATTTGACCAACAATCAGATCAAAAATGAACAATACCAATCTGATTACATACATCAAGAGTACAAAATTCTGATCATATCTTTTCACATAGAGAAGCCACTCCAATCAGATACAATTAGCCAATACCATAGACGAATCACAAAGAAATTGCACTTTAAGATTATTCTTGTAAAGCATTGCACATTTGTAGAATCAAGGAGAGAAGAGGTTGCACAAACCTGGGACAAGCTTCCAACAACAGGTAAGAGAGAAGCCTTAGTGATGTAATTGGGGCTGTTCAGAAGCTTGGCAATCTTAGGGCACAGTTTTTGAAAAGCTGCAACGGGAGGTTCCGATGCTGAATCCACCATTTTGCCCATACAAATCGCAGCACCAGATTGTGAGCTTTTGTTCTGCTCCGCCATTGCCTCAAACAAGGGCTTAGCAAATAGTCCTACCAAGGAAGACCCGGCGCCACTTCCATTACCATCCTCCGTCTCCGTCAGAAACTGCGCCGAGAGAGATCCAATTGCGTCGCGACAGGCATCGCGTACGCCGCTATCGGCGTCCTTAAGGCGCTTGACGATATGGGAGATGATTTTAGCGAGCTGTGAAGAGGAGAGATTGGAATAAGAGAGACAAAGAAAAGAGAGGAGTCGTATTGATTCTCTCTTGACTGGGGGTTTAAGATCAGCGGAGGAATCAAAAAGACAGTGGAGTAACACCGGAAGGATTTCAGGAGAATCGGAGACAGAGATGACGACTTTCTCGAGATCATCTACAGCGATCTGGTAAGTATCGCGATCACCGATTCTGGAGAGAGAGGTTAAGATCTTCTGCTTTAATTCGACCATAGCTGAGTGAGGCGAGAGAGAGACGGATGATCTGATGGAGAAAGAAGAAGCAGTGGAAGGTCTCATAGCACGTTTAGAAGGTGATACCATTTGAAATTGATATGACGTGTGAGAGAGCCATTGAAAGGAAGAAGGCGTCTCTGGGTTTTCCGGCGAGAATGAGGAAGTTTTCTGTTGGGGGGAAGTGGAGACCACGTCTTTGCCATGTCATTGCTTCTTGTTTTTTCTTTTTCTTTCTTCACTAAATTGCCACTAGGATTGGTAAATAAACCAAAACCGAAAACTGATTTGAATTCTTCTAGAAAAAATTTAGGTTTGATTATATAAACCAAAAATGTTAAACTGAAATCAATTTGGTTAACCGAAAAAACCAATATCAAATAAATTGAAAACATAGAGAATTTAAAAAGATTTTTATGGTTATCTATTATATGTAAGTGTGAAAATATATATTTTGTGTATTAAATAAGAAAACGTCAAATAAATAATTATTTACGTACTAGTGACTTTTAAATGAAAATAATAGAAAACCAAAATCGTACCAAAACCAAACCGTATTTCAAACAGATTCAAACAGTTATAGTTTCTATAAAATCGAAAAAACAGAACCATAAACTGAAATGCCGCCTCTAATTGAGACTTTTGTCTCAAAAGACAAATAGACTACATTTATATTGTCGCAAAAGAAAATTGTAGATGTTAGTAAATGGGACACTTGAGTTTGTGAAGTAGATTACGTAGTTATATAGCTTCAGCAAATATGTTTCCTATTATGATACTGAAGCTTAATGTTTTGCAACTTAATGCTTTCATGATCAAGATATGAAACTGTCACAAAAAAATCCAATATCCTAAAGTTTATCGTCGGAGTATGTACTTAACTAACTGCTTATGATTAGGGGTTTGTGTATGTGTAGATCGTGCGTCATTGTTCCTTTGACACATGTCACATATCAAAGGAATGTGTTGTCATTCTGATAAATCAAATTCTTCACTTTGGTTATTGAATCGCGATCATTGACAAATGTGAAGAAAGTTTTTGAAAAGAGAGTTTTCAGAGAACCACTCAACTGAATATAAATAAATGTCTATGAGTTCTTGATGAACTTTGCATTATTTCAACTACATGGGGATGCTTGCAGTAGAAGGTACCCTACTCAAAGATGAAGGCTCTTCTTAACCTAAACATTCATCCAGTCGAAATTCTGTTGATGTTAGCCAGAGCCAGTGCTACTTACTTAGTCAAGGATGCTGATGGAAGAACCGCCCTTGAAATAGCCAACAGTGAAAGAGATTCGTGACTTTATACTTGGCTACACAACTTAAGAGGCTTGACTCTCCTCGGCTTTGTTTTAAGACACAGTGACCGTGCTAGTTATGTTCTTGAGTTTTGGATGTTTGTCCTCCTAGAACAAGCTGTCTTTATGGGTACCACGGATGAGTAGATTGTAAAATCCATCTTCTTCTTTCCGTTTGTCTTTCTCGCCTGTTTCCCGTTTCTTACTTGGGAGGTCTTCTATGGTGTTTGGCGTCATTGCAGAGTAAGGTCTTTTCACAGGTAGAAACGCCACCTTTGTTGCTCTGCAACTCGGTTTTACTTCATCCGTGTTAATTTTTGTTGGCCTTGCGAGATTTGCAGATTCATCTTCTGGTTTGTTTGAACCTTCTGTTTGTAATCCATCTTTAGTCTTGCAAGAAGATGATTCTGCAATGGGAGGCAAACTCACCGTAGCATTAACACTAACACCACTGTTTTTGTCTGTTTCAAGCAGAGAACAAGGATCGGTATCTTCTGCAATTAAAAGCACAAACCTTTTCAGTGAAGTACAGAAAAAATAATATGTATCTTGTCGCTATGCCTTTATCAATAAACCAATCTAAAACACTCTTTAACTTCTAATCCCTGGAAACACTAAAATCATTAAGTTCTAAAAAAGTATAAGTCTACTTTGTGGATCGATGCTAATTACATAACTAGCATATGGTATAGGGAACAGAAAATTTACAACAAAACAGTAGTAATTCTGTACAGATTTTTACCTCCCAGAGGAGAAACAGATGTTTGATACTGAATTGTGCAATCCCTAGTTTTAGCATCTTCTGAGTTTTCTGAAACTTCTGGTTGAGAAGCATTGTTAGACATAGAAGAAGAGGCTCCGGCAACAGGAGTTGAACTTTCGTTGTCTGCTTTAAGCAAAGGAGAGACATCTCCTACAAGTGGAACAATTCAATAAAAACACAAATCTTTCAGATTATGTACGAAAACATAGAACTTTTGGATCTTGCTATGAAAACCAAACTTTACAACCTCTAAGCCATTTATACTCTAAGGTAGGATTCTTGTATGAGACAAATAAGTGGTTATCTATAGATCTAGGTACCAGGGACATACTCAGAATTCGAACTAAGAATACAAAAAGAATACTAGATAGTAAATCTCTGAAGAATCTTACCCCGGAGAGACGAAACTAATGTTTGATACTGTACCAAAGAATCCCTAGTAGTAGCATTTTCTAAGACATTTTCCTCTATAGGTTTACTACTCTCACAGTTCTGCAATGTCTCAACTAAAACATATTTATCAGTCTTCCATACACAGTCCAATACAGTGACGCAGTCTTGATCCTTTGGATAGAACTCACGGTACACCTGTAAAATTTGAAGTAGAGAAGACAGAGTTTACTGGCATGATCACTGAAATATATCAAAAATCTACCAAATGGTCCACCAGAGAAGCTTTAACCTACCTCAACTCCGTCCTGTGCTATTTTTACCGACTGCTTCTTCATGGACATAGAGGTTACTGAATTGTAAACTGAAACAGCATCAAGCAATATCTGCACAAAGTCAAAAAGATAAGCTACTCAACAGTCAACCAGTACAATAAGATCCACCATTGCATACCAGTCGAAAGTCATATTTATTAGTTTCTCCGAATTAGACAGAACACACATTAAGATTCAACTTACTTGTTGAAGCAACACTCGGAGACGTGCAAGCAGTGCCAAAAATGTCATGGAAAACCCTATGAAAAACGAACAAGCTAGCAAAGTAGATATCCCACTGTGGAAAACAAAATGAACAAAGAAAAAAATAATGAACTGAATAATGTGATAAGCCGTAAGATATTATACCAAAATTTTGATTCATAAATCAATCAATACCTAGCTGCTTTCAATATAGGTTCAGTCATCTGCAACAAACACAATGATCAATCAAAAGTCAGAACACTCAAATCTCCTCAAGCAAGCTCCACTAGAAAAAAGTTAGAGAAGAGCGAACCTGTGAGATTAGATGAAGAGTTCCAAGAAGTCGTTCCAAGATATTTGGTTTCCCAGTAGCAAATTTTTTCAACTTCAAGCTTCATAAAACCCCACAAAATAATCAGCTAAGCTTTTACACCTAAATCAGTAATCAACATAGAAAAAGATAAGCATACCTCTCCAAAACATGGATCTTCTGTTTAGTTCTTTGCCCAGATGATATAACATGAAAGCATGATTTCAGAATCTCCCCCATATTTGCTGTTCGTAAAAGTCTCAAATCTCTTCTGACCTAGGAAATCGATTTCTGATAAAAGAATCTTCACCAAAACACAATGAATTTTTCTAATTCATAGATACCTTGAGAAGGTACTGAAAATAAGAGCATCTTCGATGCTGGTTCTTATTCTTGTAAATCATTCTTTCGAACACTGCGTGCTCAAGTTCAAGCTGCTCAAGCTGATTCTTCAGCTTCTCCTCTAACGCTTTGGCTTGTACATCATCCATTGAATTTCTCTTCTAGCAAAATCAATGGAAAACTGATTCTGGGAGGGTAAATAGTTAGGGTTTTATATGCCGAGGTAAGATTAAGGTTTCAATCGTGTAATAGCTAGATTCATTGACGTGGGCTGTGGGTTACTAAGTTTATTGGGCCTCACTGTTGTTTTATAAAGCCCATTGAAAAGTGCAGGAGCAGGTAATATGAAACAACATGAGAGATATACCTCAATAAACAGAGATTTCACAATATATCTAGGTAGATCTTCTTGACCTTCTCCAGCCCCGTTCTCACTAAATAAGCACTTTGACAAATAAATAAGCACGCAGATTTGAGATGTCCCAAAAACACAAAACATCAATCGAAGCTCCAAAGAAACATCTTGAAAACATATTAGAAACAACATTTAAATCTACAAGGTAAACCTTTACTAACGAATAGATAATCACATACATAAAGGAGTAATTAAAAGTCATATGCGTTCAATGGCTCAAAGAAAACGAAGATGGAGATGAGAAAGCGAAAGGAGATTCCAACCTATGACGAGACAGAATTGGAATTAGTGGAGAGCTGCAAAAACACGACAGAGATTAATCTGTCCATGGAGAGAAGCAGATTTGGTTTAGGTTTTTATTTAATTCAATAACTTCATTCAAATTAACCAGAAACAATGTTATGATGACCTTCATGATAGGTTTCATCCAGGCATACATTATATAAAAAAATTAACATTAAAAGCATGAAGACATGTTGCATGTGATGCTAAAGCATCGGCTCCCAAGTTTTCCTTTCGCGGTACAGAGGCAAGGAAGCTCTGTTCAAAGGCTGCAAGTAATATACCAATCTCAAAGTTTACAGGGTGTAGGCTCGGCCATTCTCCTGGATTTGTAACGGCCGTGACAAACTCCTTTGCGTCTGTACAGAATTTCACTTTGGTAATATGTAACGCTTTGACACAATCCAGTGCTCACCTTAACGTCATGGCTTCCTTAGTTAGCGCATTTAATTGACATGATAGTGCCATTTCACCACTACTCCAAAACATGTCACCTCTCATTAACATCCACCCTATTCCACTCACCCTTTCCTGCTTCTTCCATGCTCCATCGATATAGAATTTGGACTTCCCTGAATTGTCCCTTTGTACTACCGGTGATCTGAATCTTAGAAGCGCTGGAGGTGGTTTAGCAGGCCGTGTGGTTTACAGAAGGCGTCTCGTAGCTGCCGAGTTGGTCCAATTTGATTCATCATCTTGTGCAAGTTTAAGCGCTTTCCTTGGAGGATATTTTGTACTTGAGAAACAAAAATCATTCCTTGGTTTCCATACTCGCCATAGGACCCACAAAATAAGTGGATGCATATATTCAATTATGTCCCCAGTTCCTTGCTTGGATACCAAATGGTATAAATTTTCGTACAGATAAGATTCCATAATCAAGGGTAATACAGCGGAAACATTTAAACTTGCACAAGATGATTCTTGTGAGAGGGATGATGCTTTAGCAATCTTAGGAATTAAGCATATATTCGTGTGATTTAACCTTACATCAAGCACTCCATTCTCAAAGAAATTTTGGACCATAAGAACTATAGATGGTCCGACTATATCCCAATAAGTATGGAAGAAGGAGGCGGTGATCCCATCCGGTCCTGGAGCTTTTCCCGCATTGATATCTTGGATGGCTTCATGAATCTCTGCAGCGTTTGTCGGTTGAATAAGCTTTAAATTATGTTATGCGGTAACCTTCTTTTCAATGTCCACAAAGAAGTTCAGGTCCTGTGCCCTTCCAGCTTTGGTGTACAGCTCTGTAAAATACTTGGCTGTAACTTCCCCAGTCTCCTTGTCTGAGAATACTTCTTCTCCTTGCTCATTACATAAGCTTTTAGTCGGGTTTTGTCCTCTTCTCACTTTTGTTGATGCATGAAAGAATTTAGTGTTTCGTTCCCCTTCACTTAGCCATCGTACTATACTCTTTTGATACCAATAGATTTCTTCTTCTCGTAGTGCTTGATGTAGTTCCTCATTCAATGTCTTTAGTTCTTTAGTGTTAAACGTGGTCCTGTGAGAAATTTCATCGATGGAGCCTTTCAATTCTTTGATTTTGATGGCTGCATCTGTGGGAACACTAATTGACCCGGATCCATTAGTGGGCTCGGGTCGGATAACACGATGAGCAGAGGAAGTTCAGCGCGCGGAGCACGCAGTGAGCAAAGGAAGCTCAGCGCGCGGAGCACGCAGTGAGCAGAGGAAAGCTCAGCGCGCGGAGCACGCAGTGAGCAGAGGAAGCTCAGCGCGCGGAGCACGTAGTGAGCAGAGGAAGCTTAGCGCGCGGAGCACGTAGTAAGCAGAGGAAGCTCAGCGCGCGGGATGCGGAGTTCACTGTGAATGGAGAGGGCTCAATGCATAACAGGCTGATCGAGGCCCGCGAGAAGAAGAAATGGATAATGGGCCGGTAAAGCCCATCCCAAGCAGAGCTCTATGCGGATCGTCTTAATGAGCTGCAAAGACCAGTTCGCGGGGCTCTAGAGAAGCGGGTAAGCCAGCTGTTACGAGAAGTTTGAAAGGGGTAACGGCAGATCAAGGGCATTAAAAACGCATTGAGTGCGAGGAATAGGGGGCGAACCGCTAAGAGGGTCCTATAAGTAGTCTAGGGAGTGGTCCGGAGATGGGACCGAAAATCCTTTGTAAAACTTAGCATATTGTTGAGAAAACTTGTAAACACTTAAGAGATTTTGAATAAAGATTACATTCTCGTTCATCTATTGTTAATCAAATCGGGTGTGAGGGAAACCTTGCTCTCACATTTTGGCGCCGTCTGTGGGGACTCGAAGAAATTTCTGAAGAAGTCACCCTACCTAGCAAGAAGAGATGGATCCACCAGTGAACCCAACTGTTGATGTTCTAGCAGAGGTGAGGACTCTACTCGCTACCCTGGTAAGCTCTGTCGAAAGACAAAAAGAATCAAGTGATGCACTCGCTGCTCGTTTCAACAGTCACGAGGAGAATGTGATAACCCAGTTGGCGACCCTCGCGAGTGCCCATACTGAGATGGAGGTGCGATTAGGAGCGCGGAGGAATCTTCCTCCACCGGTGACGACGACAAACCTCCCTGGTGGGGATCCTACTGGGGCAGGAGGCTCCGCGAGTCGAAACCAGCCGGGACCTCAGGGTTTCATTCTTGGTGGGAACAATTCTGATCCCCCAGAGAACTCTCATGGGGGAGGTGGTTCTATTCCCCCAGGTGGAAACTATGTTTTGAACACACCAAATTCTGCTCGGGGTACGACGAATAACACCGGCGAGCTTCCTCCTGGCCAGGGTGCAGGAGACTATGAGAGCTTACGTCGGTCGATCGACAAGACGCATGCTGAATTGCTCGCTATGACATCAAAGGTTCACCGCGCGTCGAGCGCGGCACCGGAGATTGACCGCGTTATCGCAGAGACGGAAAGAACTCCGTTCACTCCACGCATCGCGGAGGCTAGGATAAAAGAGACCGGGAAGCTTAGACTTCCCTTCTATGAAGGAAAATCCGACCCAAAGGCGCACATGACCGCCTTCGAATTGCAGTGACCCGCGCTCACTTTAGTGAGGAAGAGAAGGGCGCGGGGTACTGCATATTGTTTGTAGAGAACCTTATAGGGTCCGCTCTGGAGTGGTTCTCACAACTCAAATCCGGGTCAATCGATAGCTTCACCCAACTATCAGTGGCATTTGTGAAACACTATTCCATTTTCATGGAGAAGGGTGCTTCAGATGCCGATCTATGGACGGTGACGCAAGGTCCAATGGAGCCTCTGAGAAAGTTCATTGAACGTTTCAAGGCCGTAAAAACAAAGGTGGCTGGAGTTAGTGAATCCACCGCGTTAGCCGCACTAAAACATGGGCTTTGGCATGAGTCTCCATTCCGCTTCGACTTGACTATTCACAAGCCGGACACCATAGAGGACGCCCTTCATCGTTCCACCAACTGGATTGCTGCAGAAGAAGAGAAGGTAACACTCTCTAAGAAGTTCAAGAGTCCCACTAAGAGTTCTGATAGTGGATTCACACCAAGGAAATTTGAAAAGAAGGACAGCAGGGAAGTCCGAAGCGGAGGTGGAGGATCACAGTCATACAATGTGGAGAAAGGGAGGAAGAAAGTCCCCATTAAAGATGGATCAAGGATAATGGGGCGTAATCCAGACGCCTATTGTGAACTCCACAAGTGTAATGGACATGCTACTCACGAGTGCTTCAAACTCAAAAACTTCATAAGCAAGAGACTCGTGCAAGACGGTTTAGCGGGAGCAAACGTTGACTTGGAAGAGGTTAGGCGCGAAATGGAGGCAGCTGAAGACCGTGATCAAGAACCTGCGCCAAAGCGAAATCGCAGTCCGGAGAGAGTAGAGGCATCTAAGTCATCCCAGAAAAAGCGAATAGACTTCATCATGGGGGGATCAAGGCACTGCCGAGATTCGGTGCGTTCAATCAAGTCTCATGTGAGAAGGGCTGACTTCGGGAAGACCAAATTCACTCCTGCTCCGAGTTGTGAAATTACCTTCACGGAGAGTGACGCTTCACGGCTAGACATTCCGCATGACGACGTTCTGGTGGTCTAGGTCGATATTGGAGCCAACTGTGAGGTCTCACGGGTCCTAATTGATACTGGAAGCACTGTGGATGTGTTGTTTCTCGAAACCTTGGTGCGTATGGGGATCGAGAAATCGGAGGTAAGAGGACCCCCAACTCCTCTAACAGGATTCAGTGGGACAACTGAGATGTCGTTAGGGACAGTGCGTCTCCCCGTGTCTGCATGTGGAGTGTTGAAAACGATAGACTTCACGGTGGTGGACCGCCCTGCCGCATACAATGCAATCTTAGGTACGCCTTGGTTGCACGAGATGAAGGCGATACTGTAGAAACCCGAATTTTGACTAGGAATTTTCTTCGTTTTTGTATATATATTTCGGTTGTAATGGATAATTTCGGATATGTAATTAACG
>OVBE01007624.1:0-18241 GCA_900406425.1 Iberis pinnata
CGCCGCCGCCGACCGACGCGGGTCGTTGGGTCTTTGGGAATGTCCCAGTCCTAGTCCCAGTCACAATAACGGCTCCAACTCGGATCAAATTTCCTCTCCAACTCGCGTGATGACCAAGTCAATAACGGCTCCAGATTTTTCGCCTCGATTCGCTCCGTGAATCTAGAGGGCGCGTTCCGCGCGATCTCAACTGTTACGATCTCAACGCTCCTCTTTAAAAATTCTAACTCGTCTCATTCATTCCGTAACTTTTACAGACACAGAAAAAAACCTTCAACTCTATCTCGTTTTCTTCTTCTCTCTAAACAGTAAGTCTCGAGATTACATCGTTGTTCTAAGTTCGACAGATTCCGTTTTCGAGTGCATTCGAAACGGTCTCCCTGCGGTTGTATCCTGGGATTCTTAGATCGCATAGAACCGTGGCACTACGGGCGATTTAAAGAATTAAGGAAAGAGATTTCTATCTCGACTCCGTATTCGTTTTACATCGGTATTTCGATCATTTCTTACACGTTTTTACATCGTTTTCCTTGCACCGGTTTTAATCGGTCCTACAAAAGGCACATACTATCGAAAAAGAATAAATCTTATAAGATATGTCTCCTCCACTAAATAGAAATTATTTTAAAAAGACCATGATTCTTATAAATACTTTTATATTTTGTTGTTTTTGCGAAGATGGTGAGTGTAGAAGACTATAGAAGGGTCTTAGAAGAGTTTAAGGGTTTGAAGAAGGAATTTGCGAATGGAGTAAAAGAAGTAATAAGCCTAAGATGGAGCAATGCTTGTTTGAGGCATGAAGTGATGAGGAATGGAACTAGTGATGGAGAAATAATGTCTTCTCCAAACGGAAACTTGCAAGAGTTGGGTTTTCAAGATCATGGGGATGCCCTGGCATTGACAGTAGTAACTGATGAACATCATCATCATCATGAATATTCCAAGAGGAAGAGGCTGATTAAGAAGTTAAAGAAATGGGTCGAAGGAAATGACAAGGGAAAATCAACAAAACTAGGGAAAGATGTTTCAGACGACACTCTTTGACAGTGGGAGCAGAGGAAGAAGATCTGATGCAAGTGTGTAAAAATATCATTCAATGATTCACACAACTATCATATTGTCATGAACAAGATTTATGTACTGTACTTATTAGCCTAAAGGAATAAAAGCAAACTACACAACCAATCCAAGTTTTGAAGCAAAAAGAGTTTTAGAAACGTAAGGGACTAGTGTTTTATTTTTCATTCACAACGACAAGATACCAGAAGGGAGAGTGTTTGAACTTTTCTTTGATGACTTGAGAAGAACTTGTTTCGCTTCACTGACTTTAACAGCTAAGTAAGCTGGCGACTGTAGCAGAGAAAGCAAATCTGAGTGGTCCATTTCTAGAAGCATCCCTGTGATTTTCTTAGCAAGTTGTGGCTGCACCCAATAATGAAAATACGGTCATTGATATACAAATATATGGTGAATGCGAATGTTTATAAAGAATGTTCCAAGTTCAAGAACACAAACCTCTTGTTGCAGGACAAGAGAATACACCCACTCTCCAATCATTTGCTTCTGCATCTCTTGTGGAGCAGTAAAGGGCATGCTACTTTGTGTATCATATTTCCCTTTCCTCATTACTTTCTTCATTTCTTTTCCACGACCATAGGATTTGTTCTGATGCTTTTGCACGTAGTTTGTAAAGTCTCTTGTCAAAGGAAGCGTTTGAGTAGACTGATTAATACGTGAGCCATGGGGCATATACGAAACAGCATTCCCATTCAATCTTCCTCCAAAGTTCTGCTTGTTCTGTCTTTGCGGATAAGGAACCTACCAGAAAACTTTCCTCCATTAACTATGAACAAAATAAACATTCTTTCCAAATATGAACGTATCTTATAAATATATACCATTGATGGAGGATATGTGACTGCTTGATATGGCATCCCGGATTGAGAGTTTGTGTAGTAGAGTGGAGGGTATGTCCATGGTACAATAGAAGCTGAAGAGCTGCTTCCTCTTTCCACACGCTTGCCAAATGTAACCTGTAACTGCCTTTTCCTCTCCTCTTTTGTTTGAGCAATAGCCACATATAGTGGTTTCCCATGAAATGTATGCCCTGCAACGCATCAAAACCCAATCATATGATAAGATGAGCCAAGAGCTCTGTCATTAATCCATCATTTACCAACAAAATATGATAATGCAGCTTTTACCATGAAAGGTTTTCTTAGCGTCGTTAGCTTCTTTAGGTGTTGAGAAGCATACAAAACCAAACCCCTTGCTGATTCCGTTATCACTACGCATTATCTTTGCGGAAGTGATTTTGCCACATTTACCAAAATGTTCACTCAGCTCCTCTTCAGTAACATCAGAACCAATGTTTTTCACATATATGTTCGACACCTTCAATTCAGAATTAGAAACAAACAACCATCTCAATACATCATATCCAATAAAAAGAGGCTTTAAACAACCATCTCAAGAGGCTATAAACAACCACCTTAGATTTCATCTTCTGTACTTTGCACTTTTCTTCAAATTGTTCCTTAAGCAGCTGCTCCCGTTCTGCCTTTTTCTGTGCCCTTCCTACATACAAGCTCTTTGAACCTATCCAGAGTAAACAGAGAAATAAATAACTTGACAATACTTTAGATAACTTTTTTCTTGTCTCAGGAAAAAAACAAATCCATCATACCAAATTGTGTTCCATTTAATGTTTCAGCTGCTCGTATTGCATCCTCTGGCTTGTCGTAGTTGACAAAAGCATATCCTTTACATGATCCATTTTCATCTTTCGCAACTGCTAGGCTAACAATTTTCCCAAACTCTGAGAACTTTTCCCTTATAAGATCCTCAGTAACATCTGCATCCAGATTCTTCATGTACAAATTTGTGTACTTGACCTTAGGTTTCACTCGTTCAGTCTTTCTCATGAACTTTCCTACATAGCTGCGTAAGGATTTTTCCCAGAGATCCAGATATGAAAACCATAATTTAAGTTCAAAGACACAAATTTAGAAACCATTGAGTAGGAAAGTCTTACATCTCCTTTTCAGCAACTAGCAAGCCATTCATCTGTTCAATAGCAGCATGTGCAGCGTCTTCTTGCTCAAACTGAACAAAACCATATCCCCGAGTCTTTCCATCCTCAAAAGTTGCAACCTTACAAGAAACGATGTTCCCAAATTTCTTGAACAAATCTTGCAGACTCGCATTAGTGATCGACTCAGGCAAATTCTAACAACAATAAAAACGATATATCACCATCAACACAAAAAACCAACACTCTTCTTTATCAGATATTGAAAACTACCTTAACGAAGACATTCCCAACCCCATTCTTCCTAGCATTAGGTTCTCGAACTGACCACATCACTCGAATCATTTTTCCATTCAATATACTGTGATTCTTTTCCTCGATTGCAAACTTAGCTGCAAAATTGAAGTATACGACGATACAGTTTCATTTCAAGATTGCAAGATTTTTTCCGGGGAAAATGGGCCAAATATACACAGATTCTCTACCGATTAACAAAATCCAAAGTGTAACATAATGAAAACGAAGATAATCAAAGAAACGCCTCTTATTAACCTTCGATTACGAAACAAAAATCAGAAAGAAGAAAAAAAGAACCAAATCAAAGAAATAACGAAGATTACCTTCCTGACGCGAGAGAAAGTTAGCGTAGCCGTAACAGAGAGAGCGACCAGTAGAGGTATCTTTACAAAGACGTACAGAAGACAAGCTCTTGAACTTGGCGAACTCATCATACAGTATATTTTCGGTGACGCTAGGGTGTAAGTCTCCGATGTATAGAGACGCCGTCGCTATAAAAGCCGATCCCGGAGGATTCGACGGAGGAAATGCAGTGTGAACAGCCGCCATTAGCTCTGATCACTCCAAAGAAACACTACCAACAAAAAACGACGAGAGAATCGAGAGAGAGAGAGAAAGAGAAAAAGCAAGAATCAGAAGAACGAAAACAGAAATGGTGATAATTGGAGGCCGTTACTGAGGTTTATAGTACGTTCAGTAGCGTTTGGTGCCGTTTCGTCGCGACTTGTGACGTTTCGTTTTTTTCTCTTAAGGAATTGTTTGGGGCTTTAATTTTAGACTCAGGTGAGATTTTTGCATGGAAGCACAATTTTTGGGTGGCCGTTCGCTTAAAAATCGCGTTTTTTGTGCACCACACGCGTTACTCCGCGTTTAGTTTCACTCTCCATTAGATTATTATTACTTATTTTTTAGACAATAAACATATTATTAAGGACAATCATTCATTTAAATTTCGCTAGATAATTAGCACAAGCATTAGCTTCGCGATTACAATGTTGAAAAGAAATAGTTTCAAAATTCTTGCGCCATTGACGAATGCAGTCTAAAATGCAATGTAAATGTAGATTCAGGAGTTGCTTGTTTATAGTTGAATTAAGTAGAAGATTGTCATCTTCAAATATTATATTGTGATAGTCCAGAGACCAAGAGCATTGGATGGCCCAAAAAAGAGAATTAGCCTTTGCTTCTTCAGTGTCAATGCGTCCTTCGAATCTACCAAAGACATAATGAAGTACTGTTCCGGAATGATCACGAATTATCCAACAGAGACCATATGTTTGATTGCCAATTCTATGACTTACGTCATAATTACATTTAACAAAAGAAGTTTCTGGTAGTTGTCAATGTACATGATTTAAAGAACTTCGCTGGATGACTGAATTGCCAAGAGCTTTGTTCCACGTAAGGACATCAGTATGTGCATATGAGACGGTGTCCTCTACTGCAATTGGTTTTTATTGAAAGAGAAGAAGATTACGGGACTTCCAAAGATGCCACAACAAGGAAAATGGCAAAAGATTGATAGCGAAGTTATCACTCAAAGAATTAAGAGTGGTGAGAAAGGCGTGTACGAGGGTATTCACATGAGGTTAAGATGAAAGATCAATAAGTGAAGAGAGACCAGCATACGTCAAGCTTGCTGAGAATATGGACAACCAAAAAAGACATGGAGCTCTGTTTCATCGTCTGAACAACAGCGAAGACACTGAGACTGGACAAGAACATGTCGAAGAAGAAGATTCTCTGCTAAATCCAAGGAATGAGACCCTAACCGCCAGATAAAAAATGTTTTACTTTAGGTAATAGATTAGATTTCCAAATTTGATCAGAGAGTGCAGAAAAAATTGGAATGGAAGTAGTTGTGTTGATGGATGAATTTATTTCGGTAGAAAGACGATAGCCAGTTTTGATCGAATATATACCGTCTCTGGTGAATCGCCAAAAGAACGAATCAGCACATGATTAACGTGATAAGAAAATTTTACGAATAAGATGATGGTCACTTGGATCCATGAAGGCGGATAAAGCAATGTCATTCCATGTTGGTGAAGACTGAGAAATGAGATTGCAGACTTTCATTGATGAAGGTGTACTCGGTATTGTAATTGGAGGGCGTTCAGGCCAACAAGGTAACCAAGTAGAATCAAGTAGCGATGTAGATGTACCATCTTCAATACGGGTGATTATGCCAGTGCGTAATAAAATTTTACCAAACATAATGGATTGCCATGCATATGAAGAATTGGCTTTTGTTTGAGCATCAAAAAAAGGTGTGTTACAAAAATAATGGTGTTGCAACACTCTGTACAAAAGACAACACGGCCTAGTTAGTAATTTCCAGCATTGACCCGCTAATAAAGCTCGATTGAAGTGTAAGAGATCTTTAAAACCAAGACCACCACAATGTTTTGGTTGCAAAAGTCGCGTCCAGGAGAACCAAGACATTTTTCAAGAATATGATGTTGATCCCCAACAAACCTTTGATAGTAAACTATCAATATCATGACAAAGTGATTGAGGGAGACGAAAGTAGTTCATAAAATAAATAGGCATGAATAAAGAAACATTTTTAATAAGAGTTTCTTTGTCAACATGTGAAAAAAACGAGACTGCCAATTGGTAAGTTTATGTCGAACTTTAGTGGGGACATATTGAAACTTCTCTGTTTTATTTCGGTTGAATTGCTCAGGTATCCTAAGTATTTCCATCCACCACCAATAGTAGTGATACCAAGAATTTTGTGAATGGAACTTCGAGTGTGGTGAAAAACATTGCGTCCGAACGTAATAGTAGATTTGGAGAGATTGATCATTTGTCTGGACATTTGTTCATAATCATGAAAAATATTTAGAAGCTCCATAGAGTTGGAATGATCAGCTTTGATGAAGAACAATGGGTCGTCAGCAAACAATAAATGTGAAATCGCTGGTCCACCTTTGCTAATACGAAAAAAATCAAGCTTCTTTGAAGATTAAGCATCACTAATCATATAACTTAACACATCACTGGCCAAAATAAATAAATAAGGAGACAATGGATCGCCTTGCCGAATACCCCGTTCATCAGTAAAATGATGATATGGACTGATGTTAATAAGTACCGAGTAAGAAACATAAGTGATTCACGCCATAATTAACGTATTCTAGTGAGAAGAAAAACCTTTTCGTTGCAATACTTATTGTAGAAATTTCCATTCGAGTCTGTCATATGCCTTACTAACGTCCGTCTTAATAGCCATATGGGTATTTGCATATTGCATGTGAGATTTAAGGGCATGATAAGCTTCATGAGAAAAAAACACATTGTCAATGATATATCGTCCAGGTGTGTAAGCCACTTGATGTTCTGAAACAAGTGAGACCATCATAGGTTTCAACCGAGCTACTAATATCTTTGAAATAATTTTGCAAAACACATTACATAATCCAATTGGGCGAAAGTCCTTCATGGTTTGAGGCGTATTGATCTTTGGGAGGAGGCAGAGATTCGTGTGGTTAATGCCAAAAGGCATTATGCCATGAGTGAAAATTTGTTGTACCTATGTGATAGTATGTGTTTTCACTATTGACCAATATTTTTGAAAAAACATAGCTGTAAACCCGTCAGGACCAAGAGCTTTAGTTAAAAAAATATACCTATCGAAAAATATCGCATCTCTGATTTCCACTTCCGAAACAGGCTGAAGCAAAGTTGAGTTCATTTGATATGTGACCACATGTTTAACTATATTAAGCATATGAGAAAACTCTGGTTTATAACTTGAAGTAAATAGGGACTAGAAATATCTTTTGGCCTCTTTGGAAATGGCGGTGTTACCCCGAAGAACTTCACCATAATGGAATTGAATAGATAAGATTGAATTTCTAGCTTGGCAATTTTTTGTTAAGGCGTGAAAGTATCTTGTATTGCGATCCCGGGACTGTAGCCAAGTATTTCTGGATTTTTGTTGTCAAAAAATTAATTACGTTTGGATTCCTGAGATAGTTGAGCACGCAAGCAAGGTATGAATGTGAGATAATGAGATATTTGGATTGGTCATACTCTCACCAATACGATGTTTCAGAGAAGTAATGTTTGAAGATGCATTAAGATTCTTGGTCGTTTTCCATTGAGCAATAACATAACGACAGTGGCGAATACGATGTGATAGTGATGTAGAATCAGGAACCAAGGTCCAGTTTGAGGCGATTACGTCTTGAAAGTCTAGTTCATTGCAGAATCGAGCATCAAAGCGAAAGAGATGTTTGCTAGTTTCAACATTAAATTTAACAGAGATTATTGCAGGCCGATGATCGGATTCATTAAGGTCTAAGAACTTTGTTTCGGACGCTGGAAACAGAGATTTCCATTGTTTGTTGACCATTGCTCGATCTAAATAACATTGTATTGTGTGAGTTCTTCGTTTACCAACCTAAGTAAAATGATTGCCAAAGAATGGTAAGTCTGTAATTTTGCATACTGAAGTCATCGTTTTGAAATCTGAGGAGGACTTGATAGATTATTGTCAGCCTCCTATCTTTTCACTTGGGTGAAGAATTTCATTGAAATCTCCACAAAGTAACCAAGGGCCTGAACGATTAATGTTGATTCTTTGTAAAGTCTTCCAAAACAAATACCTCAAAGATCGATTTGGGTTACCATATAAGAAAGAGATGTAAAAGCAAATACCATCTTTATTTATATATGACAATCCATCAGTCTTGGACTAAGACTGGAAAATATAACGAATATGGAAGAATCCCAAAGTAGAGCCAAACCCCCACTTAGTCCTAGTGGACTTACACAACGAGAGTTATTATATCCCAGCTGTAAATCTACATCACGAACTACATTATCATTGTTTTAGTTTCAGTGAGAAAGAGTAAAACCGGTGAATAAATCTTCTCTATCTCCTTTAAGCGTCGAATTATCGGGTTACTGAAACCCTGACAATTCCAAAAAGAGATATTCATATATCATATGGTGATTCATGGCTCACCAAGCCTTCACCCTTTGATTTCAGAGTCTTAGTCTCCATAGGGAACCAGTTGCAGAAGTCGCACGCTTGTTAACCGGCTTTAAAAAGGTCCAGATCTTGTTCTCTACTGCTTCAGCCCTTTGTCTCTTGAGAAGGTAAGTGTGTTGATGAAAATCTTCATCATTGGTGACCTTATGGTATTCATTGAGGATCACGTCAGGGAGGACAACACGTGCAGGTTCTTCAGCCTTCCTTTTTTTTGTTCACATTTTTTTGTTCACATTTGAAGTCGATGCAAAGTTATTTTCTGCAAGGTTGGAATTCATATTATCTGGTGCCTCTTCATTTTCTGAAGCATCACCTTCTTCATTGACATATGGATCATCATCATCATCATCCTTTGGTGAAACCAGGAGGAGAATTATTACCATGAACAAAGGTAGAGACGTCATGATCAAGGTGACCACACGCAAAACAAGATTTGTGCAGTTTCTCATATTGGAACTTCAATGTAACCACTTTATCACCAAAATAAAACTGCTTTTGAAATCTCAGTGGATCGGCAATACACCATAGGATCCAGACACGGGCATAGTTCACTAAATGGCTAGCCTCACCTGTAACATCGGTTTCTAAGATAAACCCAATTGTCTACCAATATAGATAACTATTCCTGGAGAAAGAAATTGCAAAGGGAGTCTCCTGATTTGGATCCAAAAAGGAATGAATGGAAGGTTTCTTCAGTCATGTTCGGAGACCATCTTTGTTAAACAACCATCCAATCATTGAAGGACCATGGTCCACGCTTTAGGCACGAGAGAAGAGATTCTTCTGTTGGAAATAGAAATTGGATTGTTGTCTTCAAGACGCGAGAGATCGACAGGTTTACAAACTAGACTGAATTGGTTATCGCGAGCAGCGGATTCACAGAGTTCGGCAGGGAGATTGACAATGGCATCAGCGAGATCCAGAATAATACTCTGCATCTCTGACATAGTGAGGATGAAGATGGGAATAGTGAGACGGGAAATTGGGGAAAAGAGATAGATCCATAATGAAAAGATTGGGTATATATACAAGCACAAAAAGCAGTTACTTATGTTGGAACAATTAAAGAAATAACTGTCATTGAAAAACCGCCAAGTGATAACGGACGTAAAAAAGAAATAACCAGCGACGGTTAATAAAAAAATGTAAGATGTATCTCTCATAAAATTGCACCCTTCAAGAGAGAAAAACCATTTTAAAATTCTTTTTTCTTTTCCAAACCATTTTAAAATTCTTTATTTGAATATATTATTATATTCTAATCCTCTCATCTTCCTCTCTCTGTCGCTATCTTCCTTCGTGACCGGATTTCACCGCCGGCGAGGAAGAGACACCGACAGGGCGTATGAAGCCCACCCACCCTCACCTTCTGACCACAACTTCTCGCGTATTATTTAGTCCGTCGCTAGCGAGCCTAGCGGCGGGGGACTCTGGCGATCCTTGGTGGCGGCCGCTTATCACCATAGCGTTATAGAGGTATCTTCGGGTTCTGTTCGTTTTGGCTTTGGAGATCTCGCGGTGTGTTGCGGTGTGTTCCGAGATATCGCCGGGACTGAAGCTTCTTCTCTCAAACTCGGATCTCCGTTGACGTCCTTTTTCTTGCTGGTTTGTGGGCAGATCTCAGATCCTTATCCAGATCTGGTTCGGTGGCCTCCGCCAGCGGCTTCTCTGGCCGTATCCGCGGTTTTGGCGGTGGTGGTTGAGGTGTCGGGTTCTCCGGTGCTTCTCCAAATGTTCTCTTCTTCCTCATTTCCCCTGTTTAGATTGTCTTATGTCTAGGGCTGTTGGAACAGGTTCCCTTGCCGGTAAGTTTCAAATGTTAAGGTCTAGATCTCGGGTTGGTGGTTTGTTGCGGTTAAGTTTTTATCATTCGCCGGTCTGTCTCCGGGTTCCAATAAAGCAGTCTCATCTGCAGTTTCCATTTTGGGCATGAGGGTTTAGAGGTCGTCGTTTTCTTCCTCGTCGGTTTGGTTTGGTCTCTTCAACTGCTTTGCTGTTGTGTCTGAATGATTGGGACGAATAGCCTATGGTCTTTACCGGGAATTTTCGGCCAGCTCTACCCCTTCCATCAGTTTTGTTTTCGGGTTCGCTGAACCTCCATCTGGCATCGCTCTTTCACCTCGTTTTAGCGGTTCTCGCTCTTTGTCTCAGCTCCGTCTCAAGCGGCTTGGCTCCAGAATTTCTTAGAGTTTGGATTATCCCTCTTTTGTATCGGTAGTTTGGTCTTCAAAGAATCTTTTACTCAGTTTTCCCTGGAGTTCGGTTTCTCCCTTCATCTAGGACAAGCTTCCGCTCCTTGCACTTCAACTAGTAGCCTTCCAGCCTTCTCCAAATCTCGAGATTTTAGTCCGTTTTCCTCCTCGCTTTGTTAGCGCATTAGTGGTTGATCTTGTCTTCGTCTGTTTCCTCTTTACTCTTGCTTGTATGTTTTTTATGTGTTTTTATTTCTCGTTTGTTTGTTAAAGAACGGAAAAAGAAAAGATTATTATATTCTAATCATTTTTTAAAAAGTGGAAAATTCCCGACATTTTTTTGCGTCAAAAACCTTCCTTGCGGACGCTTATGGAAAAAAGACAAAATCACTTAAAATCGACTATGAAACTAATCGTCATAGTCCATAAAGTAACCACTTTTTGCAAGTATTATTGCGTTACAGTTGTGATAATATGTTAATTTCCAGTAAAAGCCAACAAAAAAAACCCCTTTAATAAATTTAAGTAACAACGAATTACAGAAAACAGGCCTGTAACATAACCGTCACAGACCATAAGGAGACTATCTACAATTAGAAAAAAGGCAGAAGAATCAAAGGAACTCAACAAAATCAGCCTACACTAGACTAAAACTTAAGACTCATTAAAATTTACGTCAAGGAGAATATACAAAGAAGTAGAGCCAATAAGAATCTTAATAGCATGTTGCTTGTTGATAAGCTTGAGCATTGGTGACCTGAGTTTACAATATCCTTTCCTGAAGTTACTGATACATTTACAGACATCGAACCTGTAAAATCAACATAATAGTTTACAAGTTCAGATCTTTCCTATATGACCATGACTTATAAAGATTTATACTTACAATCATAGTTTGCCCATCCAATTCGTTGTCGAGAAAGATCATACACAAAGACTTTATCTTTAAGGACAAGATCTGCAGAACAAAAGATGATTGGATATGTAAATACACAGTTGGAACAAGAAGATGTCGAAATCAAGCTCAGTATCTGACCTCCTAATATGGTTTGTTCTTCTGGAGCTTTCTGAAAACCAATGCACCACATGGACGCACCATCCTGTTAGATAAGGAGATTACATATAAAAATTAGACAATTTTCATCCTACTATATTTATGTATATATAACAAATAGAAGATCTTACATAGAAACCAATATGAAATAGGTAGTCCTGAGGCCTTAACATCATCGACGCACCACCAGCAAAGTTGAGACTAACCGAAGGAAACATATCACTTATGCTACTGCATAAACACACAAAACACAGTTGTGAGAATTTTCCGGTATTTGAACATAGGAGACCAGGAGACATACCTAGTTGAGACCAAATAGCACTGCTCTCCATTAGAAATGATCGGTGTTACCAATTGTGACATGCTGTTTGTTATCTAAAGATACAAAACAAGAACATAATGATGTGAAATCCACAACAACCTCAAATCAAAACACACAAGAATTACAAAACTTACAGCATTGAGAAAGGGTTCATAAGCCTCTTTCACCAGATATGTCAAAGTGGTTCCTGTGTCAACAATAGTTCCACGGGTATTTGATGTTTCAAACACAGTTGCATCAATGGGAAGCATCTGCCCATTCACGACAATACTCAGCAGATTTAAGTTATAGTGAGGCCTGTAGCACATTATCAAAAGATAAAACAGATTCTTTTTAGTATCATATGCCACTCGGAAATTTCATTACCAGTTGGGAGGCAGCAAAAGACTGAATCAATCAGGAGGCAACAACTTGTTAGGATCCAAACCGGGAAAACTCCTTAAATTTGATTCTCCAAAGAACCACACATCACAAAGTGACTTGATTAACAACTCCACGACGAATTTCCAATCCTAAACCCTAGAAAACCCAGAAATTCCCAACTTCTTATATAACATGTTAGCTCCCTAGCTAACACAGCTACAACCCAATACAAACCACCACCATTACACATAATGCTCACGCGCTCGACTAACAGAAAGACTTATCATTATTTCAAGTTGTGAAATATTAAAGAAGAGGTTAGTGAACTTACTGTGATGGGACAAGAGGACTGTAAACAATTCCAGGGACCAATATCTCGCCAAGAACAAAGACACCACCTCCACTACCATCTCCCTTCAAACAATGAGAAAACACTGGGGGAGTAATCCCTCGTGAAGACAACTGAGAAACAACTGACAACTTTCCCTTGCCAAAACCAAAAATTCCATCTACTGCTTTCTCTGACTTTGTCAAATCCCCAGATTGGTAGGTACTACAGCTGTAGCAAGATACAATTAAATCATATACAGAGATCGGTCATACATTCATGCAAACTTAAGGGCCAGTGGTTGATAGTTAGAAACTCACCCAAAAACAATCGGAGCAGATGAGTTTGCAACCAAGGACTCTCCGAAAATAGCATCAAAATAGAACGTGTCGGTCATGTAGTAACCTGAAGTCCCACTTCCATCACCATATCGAAAAGAGTAACCGCACTGGTTATTCTCAGAACATTGCGCTGCTGTTGTCTGAAAAGCTGAAGAACAAATAGGATCTGAACAAGTAACAGAGCCAGAAGTCAAGGAACCAGGAGCGTCAAAGAAATGGAGCTCGATCTGGAATAAATTTGGAAAGGAGAAGAATAAGCCCTCCACAATTTTCTGATTATGATCCCAAAGTAAAAGCTAAGACAAGCTACTTACTCCAAGTCCACTGGTTCGAGGACAGTTACTGCAAGAACCACAAGTAACCCATAAAATGTCACTTCCAGTATCAATCTGAACATTGAACTCAGTGGGAGGAGAACCCAATTTGACCTTTGTGAAATAAAGCCTACCAAGAAACAGTATATAAAATATCATATAATAAACAAAGATTTGTCCTTAACAAAAGCTGATAAAATCCATTAGAACTAAAAGGAGAGATCCAATAACAGAGTGCAAATGTGACATACATAGTCGTCTTGGAGCTGCAACAAAGAAAAAAGAAACGAGACAAATTGAATAAGATCCAAGAAGTTCTGCAAATGTGACATATACACAGTCGTATTGATAGCATTTCTAACTATACTTCTTACTAAATCAAGAAATCGAATCTACACATCTCAACTCTACTTCAGAACCCTAACTCTTTCAATTTCATCACAGAATTTGGTAAGAAGAAGTTACTAAAACATTTTCTGATTTCTTCTACAAGAAACCAACAAGATAAAAAAATTACCCGACGAGGTAAGGATCGGAAGAGCCTTGGACTGGGAAGTCTACGACGCCACCGATGGAGCTTCGGTGGCCGCCTCCGCCGCCGAGTAAGATTCGCGCGTGTCTGATACGGTCACGCGCCCTCAACTCACTTAGCTCTACAGATTCGTCGAGAGGAAAAGCCCTTTCGAGTTGCATAATCTTGGCGGGACCAGCTACGTAGTTCTCAAACGCCGAGGGAAACGGCGAGGCTAACGTAGTGACGACGGCCAAAGACAACACCACCGCAAGCATCAGGCACCATAAGGCACACATTCAAGTAGATCGTTTGGATTCTCGTGATGTTTCCAATAAACACAAGTTAAGAAGAGTGATACAATTGCTCGATTCTTCGCATCAAGCGAGCGAGACACAGAAAAACAAAAAGAACTGTCAGAGAGAAAAAAGAAAGAAAGAAAGAAAGCGAAACGTTCCAAAATGTTTTAGCGGAGATAGTGGGGATTAAGGAAATATATATTCGAGATAATTGATTTTGGTTCAATTCGGTTTACTTCGGTTTTATACCGGTTCAATTAACTATTTATAAATTAGCTATCGGTACAGTATAATTTCTATAAAATTAAGTATTCATTACTATAATAATTTTTTAGATTATAAATTTAATTTTTTTAAACTTTTATTTTTATATTAATAATAGTTAATGTTATTAATTTATAAAAGTTTCAATATATATAATTCCTTTAACAACTAATAGACCATATAAACCGGGGGAAAAATTTTTAAATAACGGATGTTGGTAAGGTAGTAAGAGCACATGATATGGAACACACCAAATCCTCTATATCCAGTATTATTAATTATGAGAAATTAACTTTCTTATACGCAAATATAATCTTAAGTTCTTAACACAATTTCCTGAGCAGTTTATAAGTCAATGAGGACTATAAAATTACTAATAACTCGTATAACATAAGATGAATAAGTAAGTGTGAAGGCATGGTTTATCATTATTAAAAAATGACTTGTAGGTGAATCGGTCAAGTCGTCATGAACCAAAATACACGTCAATAATTGAGCATGGTAAAATCATTCCACATCTTATATTTCAAAATAATAGTCGCTTTAGAATAAATTTTTTTAAATAATTGCTGTTTTTGCATGAAAAATTTATTATATTTTATATTTAGTGACCATTTGTATTATACAAGATGATTTATTATTTTGTTAATTTTTTTTAGAATATGGTGTTTATCTTTAAAAAACTTTATTTCAAAAAACTAAAACTCAAATGATTTTATAGCGTAGGATGAACTTTTCCCTTGTCCTTCTTTTGAAAGTCTTGTCCTTCACACAATTAGATTTTTAACTTCATTTCCACATTGCAAATTAAACCTCTCCAGTAGTTTATCTTGAATTACTTCAACCCCGAAAAAATATTTCATCTTTCTGTGTCAGTTATATCAAATTCCTCTTTCATAAATGATTTAAAATTTTCAAGCATGTATCATTCCATGTGAAAATCAAATCATTCAACAATAAACTGGCAATGCATATTCGATTACCTTCCTCTGTTTTAACAAAAAATATGTGTTCATAATCCCACATTTCTTTCTTTGGCAAAATAAGTTTCCATCTTGTTATACCAAGCATGAGGCGCATGTTTCAAACCGTATAGCGTTTTTCAGTTTGTAAATTGTATGCTCATCTTCCTATTTGATGTGTTCATGCAGTTGCTCTACATAGACATCCTCGTTTAACTCGCAATGTAAAAATACAGATTTTAGTTGATAAACACACCAATTTTTTTAAGCTCCAAAGCAAGAATCATGCGAATAGTATCCCATCGAGTTAGTAGAGCGAATATTTCATTATAATCTATGTCTTGTTGTTGTTGTGCATATCCTTTTGCTACAAGTTGAACTTTGTATTTATCCACCTCTTCTTATTCAGTCTTGTCTTATACACCCACTTTACCCATATTTAATTTTCACCCACGGGTTGTTATGTGAGAAAACCATGTTCCATTTTTCTATATTGATAACTCAGTTTCCATAGCTTTTATCTATTTGCTATGTGCTTTAGCTTCATCAAATGTAATTGTATCAACAAGTGAAGCGAACTTAACCATATCAGCAACATCTTCTTCTCCAAATACTTCTTTTTCAGAGGAGCCTGAGAAGTGCATGAGTCATTCGTTGAGAAATTTCAGGAGCAATCTCCTCTGATCTTTCAGTTGTATCTTGCGGCAAGGGAGGATTGTCTGCCTGAATTTCTTTAATTGTTGTGAGGTCTTCCCAAACCAGCTACTCTTCATTTGTTTCTTCATGTATCACTCCCTAATTCTAGCATATATCTTGCTCAAAAACAACGTCCCGACTTGTTATAATCTTTTCAGTGACTGGATTGAAAAGGAGGCAGCCTTTAGATTCATTGCTCATTCCAACGAGCCCACACTTAGTGGTTTTTTTATCTAGCTTATTCATTTTTTTATCTGGAATATGGACATGTGTAAGCCACCCAAATACTCTAAAATAATCCACTGTTGGTTTCACTCTGCTCTACATTTCTTCAGGTGTCTTACACACTTCTTCAGGTGTGTTACACATCAAAACAAATGATGGACTTCAATTAAAATGTGAATTGCCCAATTTGCAGCTTCGAGCCGGAATCTCTTAGGAACATATTTATTATTGAAAATACATCGAAACATATCCATAATAGTACAATTCTTACGTTCAGCTACTCCGTTTTGTTGAGGCATGAAATCAGTTGTGAGCTCTGCTAATTCTCGTTTATGCACAAAAGCTTATGAACTCATTAGATAGATATTCACCTCCTCTGTCTGCTCTGAGACATACTAGTTTTTCTTCATATTCTGTCTTAACCTGGTTTTTGAATCTTATAAAACTAGCAAAAGTTCCAAATTTATTAGAGAGTAAATAAATAAAAGTCTTCCTGCTATGATCATCAATAAATGTAAGAATATATTTCTTATCATTTTTTGATGCAGGAGAAATTGGGCCACAAAGATCTGACTGTATCAGTTGTAATTTACGTGATGAAAGCCACGTACTTTTTTGGGATACTCTCCCAATGTTAGTTTCCCACTAAAAAACTTACACACTTTTCCTTCTCCCTTGTTGCCTTTAGGTACGATATGTTTTTCACCATATGTTGATACTTCAAGGTTCTTAATCCTTTATAGTTCAAATGTTCATATTTTTGATGCTAGAGTTGAATCTCATTTGTTGCAGTTGTTTGTAAAGACTTAGACACACCTTTACAATAATTTTACTAGCCATGATTTTAAATAGCTTATTTGAAGCCATTCTTGATTGCATGATTAAGCCCAAATCAGGATGATAAAGCTTGCACACCTCCTGCTTAATGAGAAATTTGCACCCTTTTTTAATGAGTTGTCCTATGCTGACCAAGTTGCTCTTCAATTCCGGTACGAGATACACATCACTAATCGTGTGTGTTCTTCCATTAACTCTTAACATGACATTTCCTTTTCCAAAAATAAACAATGAAGAATTGTTTCATAGTTTTACAAAGTGTCAGAATTCTTTATCAAGTGTAGAAAACCAACCTTGATCACCACACATGTGATTGCAACCTAGATCGAGAAACCATACATTCTTTTTGGTTTCAACTTCTCCCTCGACAGTCATTAACAGAGCATCTTCTTCTTTGGCTTCGTCTTCTTCCATAACAACCATTAACATCTTCTTATTCGTCATCTACCTCAACATAATTGGCGTTTCCATCCAACTTGGACATCCATACTGAAAGTGACCAAATTTATGACATTTAAAATATTCTATAGTTGCTTTGTTAAATGATCTCGATCACTCTCTTCATCTTCCTTGTCCCATTCCTCTTCTGATGCCTTTACCACCACGATTACGATCATCGTAGGACACCATCAACACTTGTTCTTCTCCTCCATGATTTAGCTTTCTCATCTTTTGCTCATGAACCGATAAAGAAATTTGCAACTCATCAACAGAGAGGCTCTCAATGTCCTTTGATTCTTCGATTGAGCAAAGAATGTAGTTGAAGTTCTTTGTTAGGGTATGCAAAATCTTCTCTACAATCTTCACATCTGGCATATCATTTCCACAGTTTCACATATCATTGGGAACTACCATTACTCTTGTGAAATAAAATAGTGATGGATTCTCCATTCTTCATCACCAAAAGCTAAAAAAATTTCCTCATTGTCTGTAATTGAACACGCTTCACTCTTATATTCCCTTGATACTTTATCTTCATCCAGTTTTTTAGACGTCTCCTTCTGAATTATTTTCTTGAGAATCAATTTGTCAATTGCACTAAAGAGATAGTTTTTAGCTTTAAGATTTTTCAATCTTGCTTCCACAAGAGTCTTCTTCTGCACCTTATACAACATCCCTTTATTGACCGGCACACCATCTTTCTGTTGGGATCGGAAAACTCTTCTATTACTCACTAATATAATTACAATAGGAGGAGAA